>AWOL01S0019499.1:0-12817 GCA_000715115.1 Nicotiana otophora | reverse complement strand
CCACAAAATGCCTTCCAAAACAACCCCATATGTCTAGCACCTTAATTTATCGTCAATCACTTGTTTTTCATCTTTTCTTTTTCAATCAACTTAATTAACACCTAGAAAAGATTAACAACAGCAGCCACAATATTATCAAATTATTTCTCACAATATTTAACCACCACAAACCATATATTTAGCCACAAAACAGTCGAACCAAAAAGACAATCATATCCCATGTTCTTTCAAGTGCTATTTTATGGTTTTTCACTCAAACAACACAACCAACACAAGATTAACCTTAGGAACAATCAAGAAGATGTTATACATACCTTGAAAAGCAGCTACAACTTAAAACCCTATCTCAACTTAGCTCACAATAGCCCTTAATGGTAACACAACACCATAGAAGTGACTTAAGCTAATCTTCACTTTCAATCTCAAGTTTCGTATGCTTCTTTCACCAATTCACTTGATAAATATATATACATGCATAACAATATACACCATATCATAATCAAGTTATTTTCACCATTTTCCAGCCATTTATAGTTCATGGAAACAACCTTTCCAAAACAGTCCATTAAAACCCATAACATCTCAAACTATTTCAAGTCTCCTCTTGTAGTATTTTGCTCAAATAATACAACCAACATACAAACAACTTCAAGTACATGTAGTAGGATTTTATACTCATCTTAAACAGTAGAAACAATACGAAATTTCAGCCAAGCACAACCCACAACTATCCTCAATAACACCACAGCACTATAGGTGTTGTATTCTCTTCTTGAATCAACTTTTGGTGTTCAAGTTGGTGTGTAAACACTTATAGTTCGCCTTGAAAATCTAATATATATGAAGGAGGGACTGATTATTACCTTAATCAACAAGAACAACACGAAATCTGAGGTTACTTACCCTTGAAGAACCCTCTAAAACAGCCACAAGACGAAGAACTACGATCTAGCAAGCACCACAAAATTTCTAGCATTGGATTCATATTTTCGTCTTAGTTTCTCACCCTAGAATCATGGAGGAACCATTGGAGATCATTTAGGAGGATTTATGAACTGTTTTGGACCAAAAAAATGAGTTTAAACCATGGAGAATTGACTTTAATACAAGCTGGAATTTTCCCCGACTTTGTGGGTCACATGGGTGTTGCTTGCGCAGTCGCACAAAAATGTGAATATCTCTCTACTCCGATATCATATAGACGAACGGTTAAATGATTTAGAAACTAGACACAAAGAACTTAAATTTGGTATATAATTTCCCAAAAATACGTCATAAAACTTACTAAATGTATTGCTCAAAAGGATTCATTACAAGGCAAATCCNATTTTTCTGATACCCATGAATAGAAGATATAATAATAGGACACATGGGGAATCAAGAACATAGGTTCCCCTAGTACTTTTAAGAATAGAGTCATTTGTGAAAGTTGTGTGTTTGCTCTTTTCGTTTGTATTATATGGATCATGCCAAAAGAAAAGAAGGGATAGCCTTAACATACCTGTATGATCTCTTCCTTATTACTCAATCAAGCTCTACACAACTTCTTGCATCTACAACAAGTGAAATGATATTGCCGTTAACATATAATGTCGTACCATCGTATTTGGCCAGTCGTATAGCTTAAGGAAAATTGGGCAGCAACTCCCCTATTTTTAATACATCACAAAGATCACTAAGGGTCATCAACAGTCCAACAACAACAACTATAACCAACAATAGCAACAACAACAATATAATCCAATATGACTTTCTCCGATTATCTTAACAATCATATTGAGCGGCAAGCTCATTTTTACTCATAACGAGATACAAATTGAATCCAACTCTTATTCCATAAATTAGTTTACAACCTTTAGAGCATCATACTTATATGTACTATATTAGTTTTAGTTCAAAACATCCACAAAATGCCTTCCAAAACAACCCCATATGTCTAGCACCTTAATTTATCGTCAATCACTTGTTTTTCATCTTTTCTTTTTCAATCAACTTAATTAACACCTAGAAAAGATTAACAACAGCAGCCACAATATTATCAAATTATTTCTCACAATATTTAACCACCACAAACCATATATTTAGCCACAAAACAGTCGAACCAAAAAGACAATCATATCCCATGTTCTTTCAAGTGCTATTTTATGGTTTTTCACTCAAACAACACAACCAACACAAGATTAACCTTAGGAACAATCAAGAAGATGTTATACATACCTTGAAAAGCAGCTACAACTTAAAACCCTATCTCAACTTAGCTCACAATAGCCCTTAATGGTAACACAACACCATAGAAGTGACTTAAGCTAATCTTCACTTTCAATCTCAAGTTTCGTATGCTTCTTTCACCAATTCACTTGATAAATATATATACATGCATAACAATATACACCATATCATAATCAAGTTATTTTCACCATTTTCCAGCCATTTATAGTTCATGGAAACAACCTTTCCAAAACAGTCCATTAAAACCCATAACATCTCAAACTATTTCAAGTCTCCTCTTGTAGTATTTTGCTCAAATAATACAACCAACATACAAACAACTTCAAGTACATGTAGTAGGATTTTATACTCATCTTAAACAGTAGAAACAATACGAAATTTCAGCCAAGCACAACCCACAACTATCCTCAATAACACCACAGCACTATAGGTGTTGTATTCTCTTCTTGAATCAACTTTTGGTGTTCAAGTTGGTGTGTAAACACTTATAGTTCGCCTTGAAAATCTAATATATATGAAGGAGGGACTGATTATTACCTTAATCAACAAGAACAACACGAAATCTGAGGTTACTTACCCTTGAAGAACCCTCTAAAACAGCCACAAGACGAAGAACTACGATCTAGCAAGCACCACAAAATTTCTAGCATTGGATTCATATTTTCGTCTTAGTTTCTCACCCTAGAATCATGGAGGAACCATTGGAGATCATTTAGGAGGATTTATGAACTGTTTTGGACCAAAAAAATGAGTTTAAACCATGGAGAGTTGACTTTAATACAAGCTGGAATTTTCCCCGACTTTGTGGGTCACATGGGTGTTGCTTGCGCAGTCGCACAAAAATGTGAATATCTCTCTACTCCGATATCATATACACGAACGGTTAAATGATTTAGAAACTAGACACAAAGAACTTAAATTTGGTATATAATGTCCCAAAAATACATCATAAAACTTACTAAATGTATTGCTCAAAAGAATTCATTACAAGGCAAATCCTTAGTCGGTTTTCTTTTTCTGCAACTTAAATCCGATTTTTTCCAAACTTTATATTTCATATCCAAACATCATATATAGTCATATCATGATATTAAATGCTTTTAAATCATGATTAATAAGTCTCATATTCATCTTAACTTACTTAAGACTTCGGTAAACCTTTCTTATCCTTGTAGAGTGATTTCGTCCTTTTTGAGCTTACATTAGATAATCCTATAATGACAGTGACGTCTGAAGTACGGGGTGTAACAAAATGTCCCCTTAGAAACATTTGTCCCCAAATGATAACTCTTAAAGGCTTGCTAAAATGGGACTTAACATCATTAAATCACTTTATATACTTTCAAAGAGGATCTCATTTTCAAGCTTACATCACTTGACTTACGACGTACTTTCACGTACATAAACATGGGATGTAACATCATTCCCCCCATTGGAATATTCTTCCTCGAATGTTGACTGATGCGCTTATCATTCTCATAACCTATGGCTTTTATGAATACTTTAATATTGTCCTTTTCCATCTAGTCAACTGTTCTATGAATAAATGCAAAGGCCAGGGCATTCCCCCTTTAGGCCTCTTTCTCACGCCACGACTCGTGGTCAGAATTCTTCCAATCTCGTAACTATTTCTACCTTCTATTATGCAGTCTGCACGACTTTGTCCTTTTATGTGCGCCTATGCGACTCTTCTCTCATTTTTCTCCAGCTTTTAGCCAATCCCTAAGCCTCACTTTATGAACATATACAGGACTACGACAAGCTGTCCTTCTAGGCATCTGTAGGTATACTGAAGTTCTTTGCTTGGTACTTTTTTGAATGTACCACTATTGCTATATTTTGTTTTCTAGCCTTGGTTATCTGTCATTATGACTTTAGTGCATCTAGGTAGGTCATACCGTACTATAACACTTACTTCGACTTATTATTACCGAGGTCTGCTACCCAACAACAGGTTACTCTCTCACTGCTTATCCCATATGTATAAATCTAAGTCCTTTAATACTTCCTTATTACTGTTCATCTAAAGAATGACATCATAAACCCCTCTTCTAATTTGGAATTTTTATCCATCTATTGTTGATTCACCTTAGTGTTGATCTATATCTACCACTGATAACTTGAGACCTCTTCGTAATAGATTGTCACTAGGGCTCACGTCTCATAGGGGAATATCTGAAGTGATTTTCCTAATTCACCTAGGGGTGATACTATACTTCAATAACCGTATTTCATAGCATCCCGACGTGATTCATCTTATCTGGGTATTCTAATCCCATGTAATTCATGAAATCCTTTTACTTAAAATCATTACTCATTCAAAAGCCTAAACGCCATCCTCTTATCTATCACAATTACACCCTTATTCTACTACAAGGGCATCATTTTATCTCTTCTAATTGCTCATATTCTTTGACTCCTTTGAGTTCCTTTAGATTGTACCGAGCTTTCTATAACTTATGGAAACCATCAGCTCTCTTGTTTTGATATTCTTAATCTCGAGGCCTTACCTGTTCTCGTCACCTTCTCACTCACCTTTTCATAACCTTATTCTTGTCTACCTAGAACCTTAGCTCTCTATCATACTTTAGCTTGCGACCTACACATATCTATTTATACTACTCGCAATATTCCTTTAAGCACCATAGATTTCCTTTCGTGCCTTCTTAGTTGTCTTTAAATGCAAGCAATTACTTTTCCTGGTCGTTCTGCCACTTGTTGCATGAATATTTGGCTTATCTTATTGCCCATGAATACTGAAATTTCTTGTAACTCATATGATCTCAAATATCACCTTTGATTTTTACTTCCCATTCATTAGCCATGATGGTGCCACTTTCTTATGGAGTGTATACAATATTGTAGTGAGACTATTGTTAAAAGACCATTTCTTCTTTATGTCACTATGCTTAGGTTGAAGCCTTCTTCCTTATTTACTCAGCTAGTCTTTCGGGGTAGTACATAGTGGAGACCTTCTGACTCCTGTAAAGCTACGAGCTTATTACATCGCGTACCCGAAGGAATCTTTGTTGTTTTTACTCACCTATAATTATCCTTAGTTACATACCTCCGCGCCCTTGTGCTCGTAGGGTTGCTTCTGAACTCAAATTTTGATTGTCTCCTTAGTGGCACTCTCTCTTATTTCCGTAACACTTATACGGTACCTTTAATTACCCTAACTCCTATGTGAAAAGTTTTCAACGATTGCGATCTCGTATAAAAGAGACTGAATTCCCTATGCTGGGGTTCACTACGTTTATCTTTCATGATCTACTGATTTGTCTATGATCTCTTATCTAACAATATCTAGGCTCTTCCTAAATCAACTACAGATTACTCGTTGGTCCATTCTCATATATACATTCTACGTAACCCCTCTTGGGTTATGTCCTTTGTCTTAACTTACCTCTCGTACGGGCTCCTTATGTATCAAGTGTTCATTCTCATTTATTTATCAATATCATCGGGTGTGGAACCCTTACTGCTTCTCCTCGATGTCATGGTTGCATAATGTTCTGGAGTCATATCATATCTGTAGGATCTGAATAAATGCAATCTCATTCCTTTCATTTTTTACCGCATTCTTCCTTTACTATTCCATAGTTACCTCTTCATCTTTGGCATTTTTTTTTTCATATCTTCAGTGACATCTTACTTTTCTTGCGGTAACCCTTCTATACCAGGGATAATTGAATTTCTTACGCACAAGGGTGGCACTTAGTGCAACTGGCACACTTAGTCCCTTAAGCTTAACTCTGCTCACCGTGCTTGCTTTTGTGAAGCGTCTTCCCAAATGGTTGTCAATTTTTAAAGTTTATCATCATCAAAAAGTGAGAAATTGATGGGTTTAAAGTATCTTAGATTTATGTTTTGATGATCTAACAAACTTATTGTCAAGAACCAGATAAAGGACCTGATGCACACTTGATATATTTATCCATCAATGGACTTAAGCTAATGTGAGCTGTATGACTTTAGATAGAAAAGAACCAACTCAGGGACCTGATCCCTTGGAGCTTCCCTGACAGCAGTACGAAGTCAACTCTACAGCTAGAAAGTGGCTGCCTGTACTGTACATGCTACAGTGTAGAAATAGTGCATCAGTCACTTCCCATTGGGAAGGGCTTTTTACCAACCAAGTGTTTACATCATCCAAGTGATGTCATTCAAAGGATATTAACAAGAAGCATTACAAAAAAACATCATTTGAACACTTTGTGAATTGATCCAAGTACTCCAGATCTGATAATCAAGTATTGAAGTCACAAGTGCATTAAGAACAAAGTACAACACTACTACGAACCGATTCCTACAATAAGTCTTTTGTATGTCCTTAGTTGAGTTGTAACTTTATATTTGTTCTTTATTGTAATTCCTACCTTGCTTATTTAGAAGCTTTAATTAGGAACCTTGGAAAACCATAAACCCTTAGTGTTTGTGTCATGACTAGAGTTAGTCATGAGTTAAAGTCTTTGTAATAGGTGTATTGCAAAGTGTCTTGTAATAGGTGTATTGCAAGTTAGTGAGGGATTAAGAGTTTAATTCCTAGGTTGCAATAGGTTGTAATCTAAATATTTCTTAGTAGTGAAGTTGAAATCCTACCAGTGTAGGTCGTGGGTTTTTATCCCCTTGAGCAGGGATCTTTCCACGTAAAAATCTCTCGTGCCATTTACTTACTGGTTCATTAGCTAATTCTGTGGGAACTGGTATATGACCATGTCTCTATACAGTTTGGTGGACCCATACATTCTATCAATTGGTATTCGAGCGGGTTCTTTCTTAAAGGTTAACACCTAGAAAGGATCCTCATCATGGCTGCTCCACCAAACTTAGAGGAAGGACAATCAACCTATAGACCCCCGAGATTTAACTGCCAATACTATGGCTGGTGGAAAACTAGAATGCACGACTTTATAATGACAGAAGATTTCGAGTTGTGGGATGTTATTTGTGATGGTCCATATGTCCTAACAAAGAAGCTCGGAGACCCTACTATAACAATGCCAAAACTCAGGAAAGAATACAACGACGCAGATAGAAAATTAGTGGAGAAAAACTTTCGCGCAAGAAGACTTTGGTGTATAGCATAGGACCTGATGAATATAACAGGATCTCAGCCTGTCAATACGCCAAAGAGATATGGGAAGCTTTACAAACAGCACATGAAGGAACCACTCAAGTATAGCAGTCAAAGATTGACATGCTCACCACTGAGTATGACCTTTTTAGAATGAAGAATGATGAATCTATTCAAGATATGCACACACGATTCACATCTATCATAAATGAGTTACACTCGCTTGGTGAAATCATCCCAAGGAACAAGCTTGTGAGGAAAACTCTTAGCATTCTGCCCAGCTCCTGGGAGAGCAAAGTGAATGCCATTACTGAAGCCAAGGATCTGCAAACACTGACTATGGACGAGCTGGTTGGAAATCTAAAGGCCTATGAGATGAAGAAAAAGAAGGACAGTGAAAGAAGAGAACCAAATAAGGAGAAGAACCTGGTACTCAAAGCTGAAAATAATGATTCGAGTGAGGAGGATAGCGATATGGCATACCTTACAAGAAGGTTTTAGAAAATGGTTCGAAGGAATGGAGGCATGCCAAAGAGAGACAGTTCCAGCAAACCAAAGAATTATGACCTCTGTCATAAGTGTAGAAAGCCAGGGCATTTCATCAAGGACTGTCCTCTTCTGAAGCAAGAACATTTCAAGCACAACTCTGATAAAGCAGCCAAGAGGATCCCGGTTCCTGACAAACACTTCAAAAGAAAAAACGCAGCTGACAATGTTGTGAAACAAGCTCTTGCAGCATGGGGAGACTCCTCCAGTGAATCAGAAGAAGAAAATGATGCAAGTGATAGTTCCATGATGGCAGTTGAAAATGAAGCAAATGAATATGACTCAATATTTGCTTTGATGGCTCAGTCAGACGATGATGAAGATGATGATAATGATGAGGGAACAGTGAAAGGAAGCAGTCAACAATGGATCATGGGCAATGGATGCTCTAAGCATATGACTGGGAATACCATGGACTTCCTTTCACTAAAAGCCCTGCAAGGAGGGAATGTATCCTTTGGAAATGGGAAAAAGGGGTACATTCTTGGTGTTGGAAAAGTTGAAAAGTCTCTCTCACACTCAATTGAGAACGTGTACTATGTAAATGGTTTGAAGTCTAGTCTCTTGAGTGTTTCTCAAATCTGTGATAAAGGAAACAAGGTGGAGTTCTTGTCAGAGGTGTGCACAGTTACTAATCTGGTAACTGGTGAAGTGGTACTAGTGGCCAAAAGATACAAAAACATCTACGTTGCTGATTTCGAGTCCCTACAAAGTGGTGATATGAGCTGCTTGAAAGCAGTTGATGATGATGCAGAGTTATAGCACAGAAGGCTAGGACATGCAAGCTTCTCTCTTCTGAACAAGCTGATACAAAAGGACCTGGTTCGTGGATTGCCAAATTCAAAATTCAAGGAGCATAGAGTGTGTGATGCATGCGTTAGAGGAAAGCATGTGAAATCCTCATTCAAGCCAAAGAAGGATGTCAGCACATCAAAACCACTTGAACTCCTTCATATGGATCTATGTGGCCCTATGAGAGTGCCAAGCAGAGGAGGAAAAGATATATTTTTGTGATAGTAGATGACTACTCAAGATTCACTTGGACACTGTTTCTCAGAACCAAGGATGAGACCTTCGAAGTGTTTGTAGCCTTTGTCAAGAAAATCCAAGTGAAGATGGAATCAAAAGTGGCTTGCATCAGATCCGATCATGGAACAGAATTTGACAATGCCAAGTTTGATGAATTCTGTAGTGAAAATGACATCACCCACAACTTCTCAGATCCAAGAACTCCACCGCAAAATGGAGTTGTAGAAAGAAAGAACAGAACCCTTGAAGATATGGCTAGAACAATGCTTATTGATAGTGGGATAGCCAAAAACTTCTGGGCAGAAGCCATAAATACAGCCTGCTACTTGGTGAACAGGTGCATGATCAGATCCTTCCTGAACAAAACTCCCTATGAACTGCTCAATGGAAAGAAGCCCAAGCTGACTCACCTAAGAGCGTTTGGGTGCAAATGCTATGTTCTCAACAATGGAAAGGATTAGCTTGGAAAATTTGACTCCAAAAGTGATGAAGGAATTTTTATGGGGTATTCCTCTCAAAGCAAAGCTTACAAGGTTTACAATAAAAGGACTCAGTGTGTGGAAGAAAGTGTTCATGTAATCTTCAACGAGACACTTCCATCTAGTGAGAAGAGCAACAAAGATGATCAAGACAGTGAGCCACTGCTGGTTCTAGGAGAGATCACTGACATGGCAAATGGAAAGGCAGATATGATGAGTCAAATAAAGGAGACAAATGAAAACAATATAACATCTTCCTCTCTAACTCAAGAGGAACCAGGTACACACATCACAACCACTGAAGCTGAAGAAAGAGTAGCTGATGCAGTTCAAAGTACCCCACAGGCAGCAGAAAGAGAAATTCAAGGGAATCATTCAGGATTACCTAGTTCCTCCACTAATGAGATTCAGGTTCCAAATTGGAAACACAAAAGCTCTCATCCTCTTGATAATATAATAACCCCCCTTGATTCTGGAGTCCAAACTAGATCAAAAGCCAGAAATTCACTTGCCTTCTCAGCCTTCCTCTCCCAAATAGAACCCAAAAATATTAAGGAAGCCTTGAAGGATGCAGACTGGATCACATCTTTGCAGAAGGAGCTGCATCAATTTGAAAGGAACAAAGTATGGCACCTGGTACCTAGACCCTCATATAGAACCATCATAGGAACCGGGTGGGTATTCAGGAACAAGCTTGATGAGCATGGAAACACTACAAGGAACAAGGCAAGGCTGGTTGTCCAAAGTTACCATCAGGAGGAAGGGATTAATTATGATGAGACGTTCGCTCCAGTTTCTCGTATGGAAGCCATCAGAATTCTCATTGCCTTTGTATCACATATGGAATTCACATTGTTCCAAATAAATGTCAAAAGTGCATTTCTGAATGGTTTTCTAGAGGAAGAAGTCTATGTTAAGCAACCTACAGGTTTTGAATGTCATAAACATCCTGAATATGTGTTCAAATTGGACAAGGCACTGTATGGTTTGAAGCAGACTCCTCGATCTTGGTATGAAAGGTTGTCAAGGTTTCTCTTAAAAATGGCTTTACAAGAGGAATAATTGACAACACTCTATTTTTGAAGAAACGAGGAAGGAACCTGCTCATTATTCAGATATATGTTAATGATATTATCTTTGGGGCGACAACTGATTCACTTTGTGAGGAATGTGCAAAACTCATGGGAAGTGAGTTTGAGATGAGCATGATGGGGGATCTGAACTTTTTCTTGGGTCTTCAAGTGAAGCAGTCCACGAAGGGAACTTGTATTAGTCAGCAGAAATATATCAAGGAACTTTTGAAGAGGTTTGATATGAAAGCATAAAATGTGATTGACACCCCCATTGCTACTGCCGCCAAGCTAGACATGGATGGATCTGGCTCTCCTGTAAATCAAATAATGTATCGAGGCATTATTGGATCACTCCTCTACCTCACTGCCAACATGTTAGATATTGTATTCAATATGGGTTTTTGTGCAAGATTTCAATCAAATTCCAAGGAATCTCATCTAAAAGCTGCTAAAAGAATTCTGAGATATCTTAAGGGAACATAGGACCTAGTTCTATATTACCCTTCAGGTGACAACTTTAATCTTATTGGTTATGCTGACGCTGACTATGCAGGTTACCTTGTGGACAGGAAGAGCACATCTGGAATGGCTCATTTCCTAGGATCCTGTCTGATTTCATGGGGTACAAGGAAGCAAAATTCAGTAGCTCTCTCAACAGCTGAATCAGAATATGTTGCTGCAGCGTCCTGCTGTGCTCAGCTCTTGTGGATCAAATAATAATTAGAGTATTTTTGGGTATACAATGACTGTGTACCTCTGTTATATGACAACACCAGTGCACTCAACATGGAAAAGAACCCGGTCCAATACAAGAGAACCAAGCACATTGATGTGAGACATCATTTTCTCAGAGACAACGTGGAGAAAGGGCTTATTTGCATGAAGTTCTATAGTACAGAAGACCAAATTGCAGATATCTTCACCAAAGCTCTACGCAAGGAACATTTTGAGAGAAACAAGATGGCACTAGGGTTAATCAAGCCAAATTGAGAACCTAAATCCTTCCCTATGGCTATGAATATTACATTCATGTAAATCTACCTAAAGTGTTTTCTAGCCAAGCTTAACTCACTTTTATACTGTTGTAGGCAGACACACATGATGATTATAAAAGCTGAAGGAACAATGCATGAGCAGCAAAAGAGAGTTGAAAATCTTTCTAAAAAAGGCCGGTCAGGAGTTCTTGTACCACATGTTAGTAGTCTTGTGTTTTTCTCATACGTATCTCAAAAGAAACAAAATTAACTACCACGCCATCCACCTTTTCAGACTTGTATATCACGTCTTTTCTTTCAAATCTTTTCACTTCCTTCTGCAACGGTGCATCTTCCCACAAATCTACCGCCATTTCAGAACCCGTTTCTTTCTTCCCTCATAATTATCCTTTCCCTCCTTAAAACCCCTTCATTCCTAACCTTGAGCGATCATCCCTCTCTCTCTCTCCATCCTTCCAGAATCTTCAACCTAACTATCTACCATGGCTGAAGAGCAAGCCACCCTACCCACCTTGGAAGGTAACATCTTCAACTCATCTGCCACCTTCGAAACACCACAAAAATCCCCTATTCTACCATTACTGACACCGATATATCCAAACCTGATTCCCTTTCACCTCTTGTCTCTCTCACCACTCCATCTGACCCTATTCCTTCGTTAAGTGTTGAGGACTCAGAAGCCTCAAAAATCAACACTGTTTCTTCTTTGTTGCTTGATACTCTCAAAAACTAGAACAAGGATGAAAAAGAGGGTGAAACTCAACAAGAAAAAGGGGTTTTTGAGGAAGATATTGATCAGTACATAAGTTCTCCAGTCTTGGACACTATTTCTCCCATGGAGGATCAGGAAAAAGAGGCCGCTAAAAACATATTGGCCATTGCTGCTGAGGGACTAATGGATGAAGGACCTTCTACCATGCCTGAGTCTCGGGGGAAGGGACTCCGCTCTTAGGAGAAAAAGGAACAATGGTGGTCTTTGAACTACCTGCACCTGAAGAAGCTACTGGGAACCCTGTTGATGAACCTGATCCCATCCCTGAGGAAACAGGTCAGGAATCATCTTCCCAGGTCAGCTTTGACCCTGCTCCTTCTCCTCACTTTGACGCTGAGACGTTGGAGTCTATCCCTCCTGTTATGAGATCTAGTAATGAGGATTCTAAGGATGATGTGGTTCTCAGTGCTCACTTCAAGATTAGAAAGCCCGTGGTCACTCTTGAGTCCCCTTCTAAGCGACCTACCACAAGGTTGCAATAGAAGGAGGCTTTTGAGTCTGCCCTGAAGAAAAGTAGAAGGAGTAGCAAGAAGAAGAAGAAGAAGAGGCTGATAAAGGAAGGGGAAATTATGTGTGACAAAAATATTCCAGTAGTAGAGGTGGATGAGGATGCTCAG
>AWOL01S0019496.1:113371-124395 GCA_000715115.1 Nicotiana otophora | reverse complement strand
GGTCGTATATCCTTTGTCCTTATGTATTATGTTTTGAGGTATAGCCGGGACCTTATTGCCGGCACTATCATCGTACTCTTTTGTATCTATTAGAGGCTCCGTAAATATTATGTGGGTGGTATGTTGGTGTTGGGAAAGTCAAACTAGTAATTTTAATAACTACATCACACGTTCCATATCAAACTATGAAAGTGTATGTATTCTGAAACTTATAGATGATGAAACTGCTGATAATGAATTGGTATTGTTGTTCACATGAATCTCCTCACTATCTAATTAATGAAATAGATCTTCTCTTTATTCATGAGTGAGTTCGGGTAGAATGTATTGTACATGCTTGCTCGGTCGGGTTATCTTGGTTGAGTACCGGTCGTGCTCCCCGAGGTCGGGACATGACACACTTTATAAAATCTCAAGAGAGGTTGATCAGGTATCTAAAAATATAAATGAAAAGATCTCTATATTATGTCTTTATGAAAAAAACAAGGGTTGGAACTGATATAAAATATTCGTCGACGACATCTATGATAAATATATATATATATATATATATATATATATATATATATATAAATTCATAACCATATATAATTAATATATAATTTACACATATCAACTAAGAAAATTAAACAATAAATCTGGGAAGCTCTTTCTGTAAAGATCAGATTATTATGGCAAATATAACAGTCATTGATATGAAGAATATTTGTCAACTTGACACTTGGTCTTTGCATAATATTTTTGGAAAGATATCCAATTACCAAACAAGTCATTTGTAATCAGATTTCAGTTTGTTGCATTGGGCGTGACCAAAGTCTATCGATTTAATAATGAAGCAAAAAAATTATTTTGGAAACAGTAAGGGAGTTATAAAGTTCATCGCACTTAATGGTATTTATTTTAGTTTCACTTTTCATATACTCTCGTCCTTTAAAAAAAGGAAGGAATTTGGAGTTGTTGAAAATATAATGAATTAAATAAAAGTATGATACTCTCTCATAATTTAAAATTTGAGATAAGACAATCACACTCTAATATTTGTATCAATTTCTCATTAATATATTTTTTACGTAAAATTTAAATAATTAGAAACTACATTAAAAAGTATTATGGCAAATATTAAAAGTAATAAGGAATATAAAAATGTCGGGCAGTGGCATAAAGCTTAAGACTAAAATGGATTTAGTCAGATTCAAGAGGTCACTGTTACAATTTGTTCTGGTGTGAAATGAAGCCACTTAAAAATATGTTTCCTTGTCACAATTGAAATGTTCATACGACATGGTCAATATGATCATATTCTAAGTCATAATCACATTGAAGGAAAAATAAGATGAAAAACTATATAAGAAATTCCTTACCACTTCCAAAATTATAAGAAATTGTTTCATAATTATTTAGAGTGAATGTAGACATGTAATATGTTTTTACTTGTTCAATATGTGTTACATTGTAATATTGGACGTGAATGAATTTGAGTGGAGTTAATCAATATGTTAGCATGCATGAACAAAGATAATTTATGTAGTCAATTTTAACGTAACTTGCTTAGGATTAAAACGTATTCGATATCTTCTTGTAATACATGCAATAACGATACTAATAATATAACCAGTGTAGTCTCACAAGTAAGGTTTGGGGAGGATAGTGTGTACGCACATGGGCGTATGCATGATTTTTCATAAACAATGTCGATATTTAAAGAAGTTAACAAATCATGAATAAATCATCGTAACGACATCATATATAAAGAAACATAATTCAAGTACACTACTATAACTGTGCAAATTTTGCAGGGGTCAAAGGTTCAACCCTTGTTCGCTACAATATTTTTCTAGAAGAACCAAATTTATAAAAATAAAAGTATCCTATAGGACTCGATACCATCTTCTCTTTAATAAATCTGAAGCACCGAACCAACGAGCCAAAGCCACTTTTTATGTTAAATGGTGTCATTCCTTTGATATGTATTAATATTTAGATTTTATATTATTCACAAATATATACTTATTTAGTAATTTTTTCCGATGAAGCGATGTCAGGTGACACCGCTTCATACCACATGTCTCCGTCTCTGTGTACGCAAACTTTATCCCTACCTTTAAGAATGGCAAAAAATATATTTCTGATAGACCCTCTGAGCTCAAGAAAAATAAAGAAAAGGAACAATAACAAGGTAAAAAAATCAAAGCTTGTTGTTAACCCGAAAAATGGATAGAGTTGAATTTATACGCAGTTTCGAGGATATGTGGCATAACTTGACACAAAATATAAGGATCAATAGAAATGTAAATATAGATTGGAGAGAATGTGAAATAGGTAAGGTTGTTAGGAACAAAGAATCTTAGGATTCAACAAATAGAATCAATGTAAGAAATCTGAATGAACAATTCTTTACTGTAGAAGAATATAGCACTTTTATTACAATATAAGCCTGAAAAACTTGTCCTACAGAAATAGTAACCAAGCCCTTTTATAGTGGAGGGATTTGGCTCTAAGCATAATAAAATAAACATTCAGTAGGAGACCCATGATAGTCAGCTTTTCCATAATTTCTGCCAAGATTCTCTCTAGTGGGATTGCAACGGCTTTGTCTGTGAGCTCGATCTTGCTTAGAACCCTCGATTTTGGTTTGAGCTTGATTTTGGCCCGAACTCATGATCTTGGTTATAGCCCGATCCTGGCTCGAGTCCTCGAATTGATTCGAGGTCAATGTTGGTTGGTCTCTGGATTATCAGCATGGTAGATCTACTCTGCATCATGGTTTGATTTTGATTCGAGCTCGGTAATGATATCGAACTTGACACGGATCGGCCTCCCCAAGTTCGAGGATAGTTTGTTCCTCCTTCGGGATCTCACTTTGATGAATCATCGTTTAAACTCGATCGAACATACTAAAGCCGAAACCTATTTCGATCGTATACAGATAGTCCCCTCATTTCTCAGAAAGAATGTGGCGAGAAACGATATGATGTTTTAACAGCTCGATCGGATTATATCTTGTCGTTTCTATCGGGTTCGACCATGACGCATCTGGTAGCTGTCCCGTCGGTTTAGTTTTTCGAGGCATTTAACGCATGTCAGACGGTGGTCGGCCACTGTTGATATTGAACCGCCATCGCTTGGACCTATAAATAACCCTTTCTTTTATCTTTTATCATTTTTACATCTTCTATCTTCCAAATTTTCCAAGTTCTTCTTCGTACTCTCCATCTTACCAGTAAATCTGTGATTTCTTTCCACAAAAATCCCTCTTCAATTCTACCAAATCTTTGTCCCTTTCTTCTACTCTCCTCCTTTGAATTCTAAAATGGCGAAAACATCGCAAACCATTCCTCAGAAAGAGAAAGCTTCATCTTCACAGTGCGCCGCCGATGAGACACCGACAGAACCACGGCCTGAGGAGTGTGTTCCCGGGGCGTGTCCTTACTTTATATTTTAAGGTCGATAAAGGTTCATCGGTCCCTGGCTGGTGTGAGCCTGTATCGAGGTACATGTATTTGATAACCCAAAAGCACCTCGAACAACTAAAGAAAGATTACAATTAGGGTGAGAAATAAATAATAATTCCTACGCCCGACGAAGATATCACTTCTTACATGAAAGGGTTTTTGAATGTGTATACTTACCCTTTCACTTTGGATTCCCTCGATTCCGTTATTATTGACTTCTGTCGACAATATCAAGTAACCCTAGGCCAGGTCCATGCTTCTTTGTGGCGGATCGTTATCCTGATCTGATATTTTGTGAGCAAGATCAAGGGGATACCGTTCACCCTCGATCATCTTATCCGATTGTACTGTCCTCGACTTTTTCGAGGGGGGTTAAGAAAACTCCAGCGTCGGGCTACCAAGGCTCTGTTCTCGAGTATTGACGAGGACAGGGACCGGGGTTGGATGGGCAGGTTTGTTCGAGTAAGGACTTCGGACCTGATCCCGACTTAAAAGATGCCCTTTCCCGAGGCGTGGAATATGAAACGTAAGTGTGATCTTGTTGTTACTTCTATTTTCTTCTTTCATTTATTCTCTCATCGACACTCCCCCTTTTTTTTGTAGCATTTCCCTGGATGGCCGGAGCAATTTCCGATCTCTAGAACTGGGTACGAGCCCTTATTTCGATCTCCACATACGTCGAGCGCTCATGGCGTGATTTGTCAAAGGGTCGGTGGGAGGCCAAAAATCACGGTAAGCTCATTTCTCGAACTCTTTGATAATCCGAATGAGGTGGTTTTCAAAATATTTTATTAAGGTTTTCCATATGCAAGTTTGGGTAAAGACGCGGTTTTGAGGCCCTTGTCCAATGAGGAGGAAATTAGGCCTTTGATCCAAAGCCGGTGAAGAAAAATAAAAGGAAAAGAGCCTCGGTTCCCGAAGATCCAAAACCGAAGAAGATGACGGCTCGTAAGCCGAACAAGAATGTCATCCCTTTGACCATGGAATTCGTTCTGCGTCTAAGGGATGAAGATGAAGAAACAGAAGAAGAGAATGATGAGTTCGCGCTGGCGGTCCGAACAAAGAGAACTACCGATAAATCGCCGGCTGGATCGATGATGCTCCATGAGGCTCTGCCTCGAACTGAAGGTATACCGGAGAAGGACTTGGGTAGAGTCCCCGAACTAACGGATATCGAAGACGCATCTCATCGGAGTCAACCGGTAGGGGATATGACCGAAGAGGCCCTCGAACCCCTTCGAACCGAGGAGGACGCTCCAGGCGATTCATTTGGGGTAGCAACAATCGAGGATTCGCCTATCTTTCCCGCTTTTTTCGCAGGGGTGATTCGGGAAGCTCAAGCTCTGGGAACCCTCAATCTAGACTGGCCTCACGATGAAGAAGATCCCTTTCGTGACCTGTTTACCGGCATTGAGGATGTTGCCGGTGCTGGTGATGAATCAGATCTTTTTCACGGATTGCGGCAAGCTTTGAATCATGTGAGCTTTTAAAATTATTTTGTCGGTACTATTTTTATGTTCGTTTTTTGTTAACTCTGCTTCTTGTTTTTTTGTAGGTAGTGGCAGTTCATCGAGAACAATATTCTCGATCCCAGAATGAGTTGCATCGATATGCGACCGACCTTCAATGGGCTACTGACGAGAGGAACTCTCTTAGACTTTCCGTAGGGCAGAGAGAAAATGAAATAAAAGACCTCCGAGCTGAGCTGGCCAAAGCTTATCGATATCAGACCGATTTGTCTGAGCAGGTAATGATGCTTTTGAAAGCCTATGGGCTTGATACCGGAACGATAGCTAACATTTTGGTCTCACAGCTGTAGCAAAAAATCGAGATAATCGGGAAGGAGGTCGATGTGATAAGAACGGAGTCTTTGCGGTGGAAAAAAGGTATAGACCGCTTTGCTGTGGAAAAAGAGACTGCTCAAGCCCAGTTATCATTGTCCGAAATCCAAGTTCAGAAAATGAAGGATAAAGGCCTGGTTCAAGCAAGAAGAATTGAGGAGCTTGAGGCTCGGTTGGCCTCTGTACTTGCCAAGGCTGGATTCGATGTCGAAAAGGCAAAGGCCGATACGGATGCGCTCGTGGCCGTCTATCGAGCCGATGCTGAAGCTGCCCAAGTCTAGACAAGAGAGGCAGCCGAGTCCGTCGATATTTGAACGCATTGGATCGCCGGACTTGCTAAGTGCCGATCCAGAAGGGAAACTCTCGAGGAGATCCATGCCCGTGGCTTCGATCTCGCTGAAGAGATAAAAAGGGCCAAAGAACTCGAAGCCGATACTGAAGCTCTTATTTCTGATAGCGATGACGATGACGATGGGAGCAAGAGTGGATCCGAAAACGGGGAGGGGGGCTGATAAAGAAGAGATCGCTCATAACCGAGAAGTTTAGTTCTTAGTGTTTACGTTGTAATGTAGATAAATTTGTATATAGACATATCTCCTTTTTTGCCGACTTGCTTTCGTTTTTGTTTCCTGTCTTATGAGGACTTTACTCACGCCTTATGAATGTTTTCACAATGATTTAAATAACTGGATCAAATTTGGACTTCGTAGCCTCTGCATCCGAGCGAGCGCTTACTGAAACCTGGAGCGATGTAGCCTTTAGGCTTATTAGTTGTCAATGGTTCGATCTTGAAGAAACATAGCCCGTATGCGTAATGGTCGAGTGAGTGTTTGCTCTAACTCAAAAAAATAGCTCGTAGGCTTAATGGAGTGAGAGATTCGAACTCGAAGTAGTTAGCCCGTAGGCGTAATGGTCGAGTGAGTGTTAGCTCGAACTCAAAATAAAAGTAGCCCGTAGGCTTAATGGTCGAGTGAGTGTGCTCGAACTCGAAATAAAAATAGCCCGTAGGCTTAATGGTCGAGTGAGTGTGCTCGAACTCGAAATAAAAATAGCCCGTAGGCTTAATGGTCGAGTGAGTGTGCTCGAACTCGAAATAAAAATAGCCCGTAGGCTTAATGGTCGAGTGAGTGTGCTCGAACTCGAAATAAAAATAGCCCGTAGGCTTAATGGTCGAGTGAGTGTGCTCGAACTCGAAATAAAAATAGCCCGTAGGCTTAATGGTCGAGTGAGTGTGCTCGAACTCGAAATAAAAATAGCCCGTAGGCTTAATGGTCGAGTGAGTGTGCTCGAACTCGAAATAAACAGAGCCCGTATGCTTAGTCGAGTGAATGATTCAAACTCGAAGTAGTGCAGCCCGTAGGCGTAATGGTCGAGTGAGTGTGCTCGAACTCGAACTCGAAATAAAAATAGCCCGTAGGCTTAGTCGAGTGAATGATTCAAACTCGAAGTAGTGTAGCCCGTAGGCATAATGGTCGAGTGAGTGTTAGCTCGAACTCGAAATAAAAGTAGTCCATAGGCTTAATGGTCGAGTGAGTGTGCTCGAACTCGAAATAAAAAGAGCCCGTAGGCTTAGTCGAGTGAATGATTCAAACTCGAAGTAGTGTAGCCCGTAGGCGTAATGGTTGAGTTTATCTTATTTTTGATTGCATAATAAATCTCAAAATAGAGGAATTTTCCTTGGATATAATAAGCCGATAAAGAAGAGAATTTTCTTTGCACGTTATTACACGCCTGGGTTCGGGCCAATCTATATGAGCATAGTTCGCTTCGACCATTTGGCTCTTACAATTTTTCCTATTGGGACCCTGTTGTTGTGAAATAACTTCCTTGTGAGGCTCGGATATTGTTTTAAATGTTGTACGATCAACGGTTGCCTCATTAAAAACCTTGTCGAAAAACTCATTTGGGATAAAACCGGTCTAAGAAAAAAAGAGTGCAACACGTGCTTTCAAGCGAGAGAGCCATCTCAGCCCTTGTTCGAATTTTTGTAGGGGTCAGTTTTGAGATATAAACGAATATGGAAAGGTTGTACTTTAGCAATAGTACCATTTTAGATGTGATACATTCCAGCTGCTTGATAGCTGTTTGCCGTTTATAATGCCGAGCCTGTACGATCCCTTTCCGATGTTCTCGAGCACCTGATATGGTCCTTCCCAATTCAGTCCTAGTTTTCCTTCGTTCGAATTTCGGGTATTGATGGTAATTTTTCTTAACACTAAGTCCCTAGGCTTGAAATGGCGGAGCTTGGTTCTTCGGTTATAATATCTTTCGATCGCTACTTTTGGATGGCCAATTGGACGAGAGAAGTTTCTCGTCTTTCGTTCAATAGTTCGAGGCTGGTATTTATGGCCTCATTATTTGATTCTTCCATCGCGAATCAAAATCTGGTACTGGATTCACCAACTTCGACTGGTATCAACGCTTCGGACCATATACTAAGGAGAATGAGGTAAGCCCCGTACTGGATTTTGACGTCGTCCGATATGCCCAAAGGACTTCGGGCAGGATTTCTCTCCATTTCCCTTTAGCATAGTTCAACCTCTTATTTAAGTTTTGAATTACAGTTTTGTTCGTTGATTCGTCCTGTCCATTCCCACTGGGGTGGTATGACGTCGATAGGATCCTTCTTATTTTGTGGTCTTCGAGGAATCTCGTTACTTTACTGCCAACGAATTATTTTCCGTTGTCACACACTATTTTGGCGGGTATCCCGAATCGGCATATGATATGATCCCAAATAAAGTCTATAACTTCTTTCTCTCTTATTTTTTCGAACGCCTGCGCTTCAACCCATTTAGAAAAATAGTCAGTCATAAATAAAATGAATTTGGCTTTACCTGGGGTCGATGGCAGAGGGACGACGATATCTATTCCCCACTTCATGAACGGCCATGGGGATAGGACTGAGTGGAGTTGCTCTCCAAGTTGGTGGATCATCGGTGCAAACCTTTGACATTTGTCACACTTACGAACAAATTCCTTCGCATCTTTGCCCATATCGATCCAATAATACCCTGCTCTGATTATTTTTCGAACTAATGTATCGGCTCCCGAGTGATTCCCGCAAGTACCCTCGTGCACTTCCCGTAGGATATAATCGGTATCTCCCGAACCCAAGCATACTGACAACGGTCCATCGAACGTTCTTCGGTACAACGTTCCATCCGAAGCCAACGTGAATCGAGCAGCTTTAGTCCGTAGGGTTCTGGAATCTTTAGGGTCCGATGGGAGTTTTCCGCTCTTCAAGTATACAATATACTTGTTTTTCCAATCCCAAGTTAAGCTTGTAGAATTTATTTCGACGTGACCTTCTTCGATTACCGATATCGAAAGTTGAACAACATTCCCCGAGCCCGAATCATCTACCTCGATCGTCGACCCCAAATTCGTAAGCGCATCGGCCTCATTATTCTGTTCCCTCGGTACATGCCGTAAAGTCCATCGTTTGAAATGGTGCAAAGTGACAAGCAATTTATCTAAATACCTATGCATTCTACCTTCTCGAACTTCGAAAGTTTTGTTTACTTGACTCACCACCAGCAAGGAGTCGCAATTGGCTTCAATGACTTCTGCTCCCAAGTTTCTAGCTAGCTCGAGACCTGCAATCATTGCTTCATACTCGGCCTCGTTGTTAGTCAACCTGATAGTTTTAATAGATTGTCTAATAGTGCTACCCGTGGGTGGTTTCAAAACTACGCCCAGCCCGGACCCTTTTATGTTAGAAGCCCCGTCCGTAAAAAGGATCGATACCCCTGATGATGTACCTGATTTCAACAGTTATTTTTCGACTTCGGGTATGAGGGTTGGCGTGAAATCGGCCACGAAGTCTGCTAAAATTTGAGACTTGATGGCCGTGCGGGGTTGATATTCGATATCGTACCCACTGAGTTCGACGGCCTATTTGGCCAGTCGGCTTGATAACTCGGGTTTGTGCAAAATATTACGAAGCGGGTAAGTGGTTAACACACATATGTGATGACATTGAAAGTACGACCTTAACTTTCTTGAGGCACTTATCAGTGCAAGTGCCAATTTTTCTAGGAGCGGATATCTAGTTTCCGCTTCTCCTAAGGTTCGACTCGTATAATAAACAGGGAATTGCGTACCTTGCT
The DNA here is from genome assembly GCA_000715115.1 of Nicotiana otophora. Lineage (NCBI taxonomy): Eukaryota > Viridiplantae > Streptophyta > Magnoliopsida > Solanales > Solanaceae > Nicotiana > Nicotiana otophora. The sequence goes on along the minus strand of AWOL01S0019496.1, from coordinate 114,990 downwards.
CCTCTCGAACTAGGACACCACTTACGGTGACTTTCGATACTGCCAAGTACAAACAAAGTTTTTCGTGTGTTTTTGGAGTGTGAAGTCGTGGTTGTCTTGATAGATATTGCTTTAGTTCCTCTAATGCTTGTTGGCACTCCGGGGTCCAAGCAAAATCGTTCTTCTTTTTGAGTAGAGAGAAGAATTTGTGACTTCGGTCATATGATCTTGAGATGAACCGGCTTAAGGCTGCAATCCGACCCATTAGCCTTTGTACGACCTTCACGCTATCTACAACGACGATGTCTTCAATGGCCTTGATTTTATCGGGGTTAATCTCTATTCCCCGATCTGACACCATGAAGCCGAGGAACTTGCCCGAACCGACCCCGAAAGTATATTTCTCGGGATTAAGCTTTCATGTTATATTTCCTGAAAATCTCGAACGTTTCCTGCAAATGAGTCAAATGGTCCTCTGCGCGTAGGGACTTAACTAACATGTCATCAATATAAACTTCCATTGGTTTTCCTATTTGTTCTTCGAACATTTTATTTACTAGTAGTTGGTAAGTAGCCCCTGCGTTTTTTAGCCCGAAGGGCATCACATTATAACAATGTGTTCTATATTTGGTGACAAATGAAGTCTTTTCCTGGTCCTCCGGGTTCATCTGGATTTGATTATACCCGGAATAGGCATCGAGAAAAGTGAGGATCTCGTGGCCGGCCGTGGCATCGATCATGCGATCGATGTTGGGCAGCGGAAAGGAATCTTTGGGGCATGCTTTGTTCAAATCCTTATAGTCCACACACATTCTAAGTTTGTTCCCTTTTTAGGGACTACAACTACGTTGGCTAGCCATTCGGGATATTTCACCTCCCGAATGGACCCTACTTTGAGAAGCTTGGTTACCTCGCCTTTTATGAACGCGTGCTTTCTCACGGGAGTGGGGTCTTCTCTTTTGCTTCACCGGTCTGAACCTGGGGTCCAAACTTAGCCGATGCGTCGTTATGTCCGGCGGGATCCCTGTTATATCTAAATGGGGCCTAGCAAAACAATCGATGTTATCGATAAGAAATTGAACGAGTTTCTTCCTGAGTTCGGGGCTCAACCCCGTTCCCAAGTATATCTTTCGCTCGGGCCAGTGTTCGATTAATATGACTTGCTCTAGTTCTTCGATTGTTGATTTGGTGGCGTCGGAGTCATAGGGAATCACGAAAGATCGAGGGACCCTTTGATCATCATCCTCTTCGATCTTCTGGTTGTTTGGCTGGGTCGAAGCCGATGCCTGTGATTGCTATTTGGTGTCTCGTTCTCCTTCCGGGCCCGATCCTTTTATCGGCGAAAGTGAGGACATTGGTTTAGCTTCGTCGGTGACGAACATTTTCTTTGTGGCTGGTTGTTCTCCGTATACCATTTTGACACCTCCCGATGTCGGGAATTTGAGGGCCTAGTGTAGGGTCGAAGGTATAGTTCTCATGTTGTGGATCCATGGCCTTCCAAAAAGGGCATTATATCTCATATCGCCTTCGATCACATGAAACTTTGTTTCCTGGATGGTTCCGGCCACGTTTATTGGTAGGATTATCTCACCCTTGGTGGTTTCGCATGCCATATTGAACCCGTTCAGGACCAGAGTTGC
>AWOL01S0019496.1:98271-109101 GCA_000715115.1 Nicotiana otophora | reverse complement strand
TTTTTTTTTTTTTTTTTTGCTTAAGATTCAGTTCAAGATTCTATAATTTTATGCTCATTTTCATGTTTAGTGCTGGAGTTAATTTTTTTTTTTTGAGTTTCTTGGGGTTTATTTGATCTGGGTCAATGATTTGTTAACGATTTTTTTAGGGTTTTGGTTGATTTAAGAGTTGATTAATAAGATTTGTTGTTAAAGTTTTGATTTTTGGGTGGAATTAAAAATGGGGTCAATGATTTGCATGAATGAGCTTTGTCGTGCAACGACGTCGTCTGAATGGAGGAAAGGTTGGAGCTTGAAATCTGGTGGATTTGCAAAGCTTTGCTATAATTGCGGGTAATTTTTCTGTTCTAATTTTAGCTTTGTCGTTGACTAATTTTTCTTCTTCAGTTAAATTTTCTGATGCAAGGGCAGTTTGGGGATGTGGGTATTTTTGGATCCCTATAATAGAGGGGGAGTTTTTGTTTTTCTTCTCTGTTTGTTGCATTTTGGAATTGTTCCTAAAGATAGGATTTTTAGTCAAATGTTACATTTTTGGCATTTTATTTTTTCTGTTATCTGCAATTTCTGTCAAATAGGAGCTGTAATAGTTATGTCTTCAAGTGAAATAATGGAAGTCTTCTTTGGAGGAAGGAGGGGAAGTCATAAGTCGAAGGACTGTATGGTGCCTTTTTGTTCTCATTTTGTTATTTTTAAGCTTTTAAGTAGAGAAAAATGAGTTTTACATGATGGTTTAATGGTCATTGCAAATAAAAATGAGATTTTTCATCTAGTTTTAGGCTGATATATTTCCATGTTATCGCTTAGACACTAAGGTTGTTATAGCTGGATACATAGAGTTCCAAGATATTAACTTGCGCAAATGACTTTGAGTCTGAGGCAATATTACTTTTTTGCTCTGTTGTTCTTCCCATGGCAAATGGTATGCCAGCCTCATTATCAACTGTTTGGTTTTTGGAATCAGAAGTATACATGCTTATAGCCTGGGAATTCAACTTCTATCTTAGAGGCTAGAGCTCCCTAGTATGAAATCGTTGTTGCTTCAGACTCATATTTTTATTGTTAATTTCTTTCATTCACCCTTCTATCATACAAGGGTCCCAAATGAAGAGCCTTTTCGTCAGTCTTGACATATAATTGACTTCTACTTTTGTGGTGTTTTGCCTAGCTATTTATTAATACTAGTTAATTATGAAAGCAGTAAACCAAATTTTTCTGATGCCTCCTCATTTCTGATGCAGATCTGCTTTTGAGAATTTAGTTTTTTGTGAAACGTTCCACTCGGAGGAATCTGGTTGGAGGGAATGTAAAATGTGTAGAAAGGTTGGTCACTGAATCATGTACTAGATTTGCATGGTTAATTAGTGTTTTTGATTCTATCTTCATTTGATCTGGCAGCTTATCCACTGTGGGTGTATTGTCTCAAAATATTTGTTTGAATGCATGGATTATGGAGGTGTTGCATGTATAAACTGTGCAAGCCAATTGGATGGTCATTCGATCAGACCAATACAGGTATCCTTATTTATTAGGATTATTTTTTTTATTTTTTATATTTGGTGAGACAGAAAGGGACATGCACAGTGGAATCTGATCAAACTAAAAACAAATCCGAATATGTACAGTTGAGAAGCGGTGGGTTAGAAGCATTGGCATGCACACGTAGTTGTGATTTGTGAAGTGCACCAGAACCTTACTATCATGTCTTCTGTCTCTCGCCTTCCAATTCTTGACCAATGAGACTAACTCATCATTCGTTATATGTAGCAGCACCAAATTCATTTTCATCATTGTACCTTTGTGAATCTGAATTAGTCATCATATCATGTACTACTTGGATAATTAATGCTTAGCTGTAATTTGGACAATTAGTAACTTCCTTATTCTTATCTGGTTGTTCATTAGATTTCATGAGTAATTTTACATTACATGTTCTCTGCTAGCGAATTAGGAAGGTGTTGCCTCAGTTTACCCCTATAATGTTGCAATCTCTATATACAGTAAAGATAGTTGTAGGTCGCTGCATTTGTTCACGAACTTTGTTTAGGCCACAAGTCTGTGTTACATATACAACTAATTTGGTGCTTCTCTGAGGCATCACCCACATCACAGGAATTTCATGCTTTGACGTGTAGATTATATGTTTTAGTAAGTAGAGTTTCATATTTCATCGGATTATTTTAGGTTAACCGTTGATAGGTATATCTCTGCTTCATTTTAGAGAAAAGGAAAAGGGCCAAATATACCCCTCTACTTTCATATATTGTCTACGTTTAACCTCCGTTATACTATCGGCCAAATTTACCCCTACAATTAGCAAATTTTTAAAAGTACCCCTTGATTCGTTAAGTAATCAAAAATCTCCCAAATTCTTTTTATTTAAATCACTTGTTGTTTTTTTTGCTCCATTATTTTCAAATATTACTATTGATGTGAATGCTAAAGTTACTAGACTATACAAATTATTCATAATTCTTTTTTAATTACCAATGCACTTATTTCTTTTCTTGTAATAAATAATTTGGTTTAGAATTTTATTTATTTTTCTATCATATACACACCGTAGAATTTAGTGGGTATATTTATTGTGTATTATATGCAGCTGATCATCATGTATGTACATGTATATTCAAATATATTTTGTTATTGCCTGGTTAGTATAGAGTTCGATCGACTAACTTAAGAGTGCACAATGTTTAGGCATTTAATTAAAGCAAAATTAAATTAGACAATGTAAAGTCTCCGAGTAACTTCAACTTCAATCACTAATACTTGCAAAGTCTCCATACATTTTGTGCAACGAATTTATTAAAATTGGGATGTTGTAAATATTTTTAGAATTTAGAAAAGCTACCTAATTTAGATTTTTCAATTTACTATACTTTGTTTATTCGGTTGTATTATTTAATATTTTTTTCTCTTATTTTTTTTCTCTAATTCAGAAAGCAGTTAAATGCCAATTATTTCAAAAATAGTGAACCAAGAAGAACAACAAGTGATTTAAATATAAGGAATTTGGGAGATTTTGGATTACTTAATAGATCAAGGGGTATTTTTAAAAGTTTGCTGATTGTAGGGGTAAATTTGGCCCGATAGTATAACGCTAAGGGTAAATTTGGCCCGATAGTATAACGGAGGTTAAATATAGACAATATATGAAAGTAGAGGGGTATATTTGGCTCTTTTCCCTTAGAGAAATAATGAAAGTCATGTCTGGGAGCGAAATTTTAGAAGACAATGTAATGACCAAAAGCTTGAGATTGTACATCTGTTAGCAAATCTATATTTGGGAAAACTATCTCTTCAATGGTAGATGAAGTTTGCCAAAACTCCCACCTAAAATTCTCAGTCAAGTCATTCTACGCCTTGCTGGTAAACAGCTGAGGGTAATCAATTTCCCCATATGGATGACAAATGCCCCTGCCAAAGAGGCATTTATTGCACTGTGAAGTGGCACTTGAAATGTGAATGGCTTAGAAGATTTTACAGCTTCTCTGTGCTCTCTAGAAATGTAATATTGTAATCATCTTGGTGCAATTTATTTTCTTAATAAAATAAACGCACTTATTAAAAAAAAGGAGAAACATTGGAGGTATTGTTCTCCAACATTATTTATTGCAATAACTCAATGTATGAGGATGTGTGAACACAAAATGTACTGGTAACCTCGTTTAGGGAGAATGAACCTTAAAGAGCTTGAAGTCCTTGAGCTTTCCAGAAGGATTTTCTTTAGAGGAGTTATGATTCATTTGCATGTTTAGTGCTCTATTTGTTTTAATTTATCGCGTTTAACTAGTTTAGGGATTAAGAAAAGAAAAATTGGTCCTAAAAAAGGAATTAAGAAAAGAAAATTATATTCGAGTTATTAGGGCAACAACAACAACAACAAAAAACCCAGTATAATCCCACAAGTGGGGTCTGAGGAGGGTAGAGTGTACGCAAACCTTACCCGTACCTGGAAGGTAGAGTGGTTGTTTTCAATAGACCGTCGGCTCAAGGCAAGATGAAAAATTCGAGTTATTAGGGCATGTTAAAATAATAACTGAAAAATGAGAAAAATGAAGTAATTCGTCAAAAATACTCCTTCATCCCAATAGAAATACCTACTTTGGCTTGTGTGGATTCTGAGATAAGATGTTTAAGATTATTATACCAAGGTTATTAAAGAAGTGTTTATAATAATAATTTGGAACATAAAAAAAAATATTGAGTAATGGTTACTAAGATGTAAGTTTTTATTCCTTTCGTTCAATTTAGGTGACACCATGTAGCTGAACATGCGGCCCTTCCCCGGACCCCGTGCATAGCGGGAGCTTAGTGCACCGAGTTTCCTTACGTGTAGCTGAACTTGTAGTTTAAGATATCATTTGACTTTTCTATTATATAAATTAGTAGGGTAGAAAGAACAAGATTAGAAGAGAAACTTCCTCATATAATAAGTTTGATTGGTGAATAGATTTGAATTCTAAAAACTAGTGAGTCTATAAACTACATATTATCAGTAGAATGATGTGAAATATTTGGGACGCCACAAAATGGAAAGAATGTCATAGAATTTGGAATATAGGGATTACTAGATAATTTATTAGAGGAAGAATAATGATCATTCTTGGAAGACACCATACCTTTTGGAATGGATCAGGGATTAAATTGGTCATTGTTGTTGGTGTTAAGGTGAATCAGATTAAAGAATGGTTATAAAATCTAGAATTGGTCATATACACTTTAAATTTTTGAAAGATGAAAAATAATTTCACTGAAGGAAATGGTCAAGTAAGTTGTAAATAGAAAGGTAAGTGGGCCAAAATATTTGTAAAATTCTATATAAGAAGTATATATGTACTTTTCTTTTATTTATTTTTATTTCTCCAACCAATCAATCAACTTTTATTTTTTATTTTTGCCTGTCATTAACATTTAGTGTTCATATGCACATATTAACTTGTCAAATTTGATGTTTGCTCCTTCTTGGCATGCTTGCATGGTATTTTCATAATTTTAGTTTTCATGTACGTAGAAAATTTATTTATACGAAGCTCAGACATGATGACATGCTTATAGTTATATTAGGTTCGATGCATGCTATGAAAATTCAGTCTTTATGGAGATGTATATGTAGTAAGAGGTAGAGAACCTCAAGTTATTGAATATTGGAATAGTACTTTCAAATGCATGAAAATAGAGTGAAATAGTTAGTGAGGATCCATAGAGCGATCCCAACTAGTTGGAGATTGAAGCGTAGTAGTAGTAGTAGTAGTAGTAGTAGTAGTAGTCGATGTTGATTTTAAATATTTGTGGAAGTATACAGGGCCAAAATTATCTGTCTCCAATAATGGAAGAAGAGTGAGGTCAAATGCAGTTTGGTTCCATGCTGAAATAGCCGTCAATGGTGAAATTCTGACTAGCACTGTAGTATATTACTTTCAAACCGTCACGTTTAATTCTGCAAATTAACGCTGCTTTTGCACTGAGAGCAAGCATGCAATAATTTGATTTCGAGCATTGTTAGAATTGCCTAATCTTGTGTCTGTGCTGTGTCTATGCAACACAGACCCACCAGAGATTATTTATCCCCCCTCCCCTTTTAACATTTTTTCGCATGTTTTAAACATTTGATAATCAGATGTTCACTTGTCATATTTGATATATGCTCTTTCATGAGTAGTGTACTTGGTTATTTAAATACATTGTCTTTTCTTTAGTTATCATGTCCTAAGAAAATTATCTAAATAATATTTTAAAGATTTGTGAAAGTATCTAAAATACAGCATAAAAATTAGCTGTCTCCAATAATGGTAGAAGAGTTCGGTCAAACTCAGTTTAGTTCCATGCTGAAATAGCCATTCACAGTGAAAATTCTAAACAACACCAACAACAAACCCAGGGAATTCCCACAAGTAGACAAGTAGGGCCTGGGAAGGGTAGTGTGTGCGTAGACCTTATCCCTACCTTGGAAGGGTAGAGATGTGGTTTCTGATAGACCCTCGGCCGTGAAAACTCTAAACCGCCTCCGTAATTTATTACTTTCTACTCTTCACACAGTAGAGGAACCACCCCCACCAGAAAGCTCCCAGTCCCTGAACTTCAAAATATTGGCAAATGAATAGGTTCTCTTTGTCCTTTTTTGTTTTATTTCACTTATCTAAATGGTGTTCAACATATTGACAAATGAGCAACTTCTCTTTTCTGTTTTTTCCTCCCTCTTATCTCTCTTATATAATTGGAGTTCTTTTTACATGTTTTCTTGAAGTCCACTTTACATGTTCTTTTACTACTTATTCCACGCCCTGAAAGTATACTCTATAACAAATTTAGATAATGTTCAATAGACGTAATTTGAGTCTTAATAAATTCGAGAAATGCTTTGGCAGATACCTGGTGATGATCTTCCCAATGGAACCTTGGGAACTAAGGCTACGCAGCCACTGGGTGTTGAGAATAAAATGGATGAGAATAGTTTTGACAAAAGAAGGGTTATGCGGTTGAGCAAGCCAGTGGAGACCAGTGAGTCTGGTCAACTCTTTCAAACAAAGAATGACATTAAACAAGAAACAATGCTTCCCATCGGTAATGTCAGTACATGCTTTTCAAATCTGAACCAGCAGCCCGTTGGAACAGCTTCTCTATTTGGCAAGCCTGATAATGACAGACAAAGCCAAGGGGTTAAAGATATGTACGAATCGATCAATCAGCCATCTCTAAATTTCTCATTGAGTACTCTTGTTGGTGCGTCAAGTTCAGCACAGCCTTTTCCTGGTGGAGATGTTGAAGGAAGGGAACAAAGCAAAAGTTCTCCCTTTCAACTGGGCCAAAGGACACGCCATATATTGCCCAAGCCCCCCAAACCTAGCCCCAATTCAGGTTCTGAATCAAACAAAGCAATGGCTTCACAGACACGGGTTGCAAGGCCGCCCGCTGAAGGCCGAGGTGGCCGCAACCAATTACTGCCTCGATACTGGCCTAGGATTACAGACCAGGAGTTGCAACAAATATCTGGAGAGTATCCTTGTCAAAAGGTTACTATTAGTTATCTTTGAGTTGTGTATCGCCCCTATTTATCAAATTGGGATTCTTTAACTATTATGTATATATGCGACTAATTTTTGTAATTTCAATTTCCTCAAATAAGCCCTACTAAAAATGAAATGAAGGTAAAAATGGCAATATTAGACCTAAAAGAAAAATTCAAACGCTAAAATGGTGAAAACTCAAGGATGCTAAAAAATTCATTCTCTAGAGGGATCAGAGGCTCTACTTATGGCTCTTTTTTTACTTTCCCTCCCCCAGTTTTGATATCATTTATGTTTACTTAACTGCAATTTCAGTTTAAAATCCACTATTGTACCACTGTTTGAGAAGGTCCTAAGTGCCAGTGATGCTGGTCGAATAGGCCGTCTGGTTCTGCCCAAAGCATGTGCTGAGGTAAGAGCTTACTTCTTCAGATGTTTTGTAATTTGTGAAGTTTGGACAATATGATATCTTGCCTGTTATCTTTATGGTCTCAAATGGTTAGCTTGTGATGCACCTTTTTTGCGTCATCAATGCCAATTCCTATGCAGGCGTACTTTCCTCCAATTAACCAATCTGAGGGTCTACCTATAAGGATTCAGGATATAAAGGGTAGAGAGTGGACATTTCAATTCAGATTTTGGCCCAATAACAACAGCCGGATGTATGTTTTGGAGGGTGTTACCCCTTGTATACAGAATATGCAATTGCAAGCTGGTGATACTGGTAACTCTTCATTCTTTCTTCTAATGGAAAAAAAACAAAAAGAAATCTCTTCATATGACCAACCCTGTTTGTATTAATTATAAAACATTTTCTTGCATGTTTACATCTGTTATTTCTTTTAAACTCAATGGAAATGGTAACTTGTCCCCCCCCTCCCCCACAAAAAAAAAAAAAAGAAAAGAAGAAAAGGCAAAAAGAGGTCTATGGATCGGGTACATTTATCAGAGAAATATTTTTCCACCTCTTGCAGATGACTAGTTATCTGGATGCTGTCTGTCCTTTATTTCGCTCATGAAGGACTCTGTACTTGATAGTGATAGTGATTTTCAGATAAACTACTGATTATGGTCTATTATTGTAGTGATATTCAGTCGAATAGATCCGGGAGGAAAGCTTGTTATGGGATTTCGAAAGGCAACGAACAATGCTGACATGCAGGTTACCTACAAAAATATTGGTTGCTATAGTCAGCTTTCGTTTCAAGTTATTATAGTGATTTATTTCCTTTTTTTCATATGCAAATAACAGGATCCTCAACTGTCTATCCTTCCCAGTAGCTTTGCAGAAACTTCATTCACTGGCATGACTGAAAATCTTCAGGTGAGTGTTACTCTTAGCCTGTTAGGTCTTTTTGCTAAGCAAGCATTTGAATTTGCTCTTTCCCTTAATACAAATTCTTTTTCTCATCGAAGCATGAAAAGAATGGAGGAAGGGCAAGTGATGATTCTGTGAATCGGCAAGTGCCGATTTCAGAGAAGAAAAAGGCAAGAAACATAGGGTCCAAAAATAAGAGGCTTCTTATGCATGCTGATGATGCTATGGAACTTAGAATCACTTGGGAAGAAGCACAAGAATTGCTACGGCCACCTCCGACTTCCAAGCCTACCGTTGTTGTGATTGAGGACTATGAATTTGAGGAATATGAAGTACGTGCAACCCAAATGTAGAAAGTGTTACTAAAAATTTTTCCCTTTCTTTTAATTGTATGTCATTGTCCTTCCCTTTTCATAGTCAATGATAGACAGTAGTAAGCAGAATGTCTACGCTCTTTTTTTTCCTACAGGAACCACCAGTCTTTGGAAAGAGGACGATATTTACTGCCCGATCTTCTGGGTAAGGGAAAAATTGACTACACTGAGTGAACTTTATCTGTAGTTCTCTATTATGATAAATGGATCAACTTGTGCAGACTTGAGAAATTTGATATTTTGTAGCTCAGCGTATTCAGAGAACTTCGTTCAATGTTCAAACTGTCACATGATACCTTTGAACTACTTATGCCATTTCACTATTTGGTTATGTGCTAGATATTTTTGTTTTTCCAATGAGCTAAGCTGATTGCTAATTTGTGTTGTACCGTTGTGCAGGCATCAGGAGCAATGGGCTCAATGTGACAGCTGCTCTAAATGGCGTAGATTGCCGGTGCATGTTCTCCTTCCTGCAAAGTGGACTTGTTCGGACAATATTTGGGACTCAAGAAGGTCTGTATCTGGCTCCATCCATCTCCCATTTTGGCTTTATATTTGAGACTAGGTTATAATATCATTTCAATTTCCCAAGATATCACATTTCTAAAAGAAAAAGAAAAATTGATCTTTGCCCATATGGTGATTCCTCGGTAGGTAAACCATAAACCAGGGGGTAATTCCGTTCAACCAATTTAGTGACTTCTTACTATGATATTGGTAGTCGGTGCAAACTGAGATGTTGGTGTTAGATGAATGTGTCATGTTTTTCAGATGCATTTGCCTTTTTTGGGGACGGGCAAGGGCGGATTTATACGGGAAAATATGGGGCACATAACCCATGGTCTCTCCGCAAAATTAAATATTTTATGTACACATTTTCTAAAAGTGGTATAATATTAACTCTTGGCACCCATGCTCCAAAAGGTTGAATGGTGCACTTGGTTGAAGGTTGAGTTATTTACCAAGAAGAAGAGGGATCAATTCCCACTTGATAAATTTTTTCCTCTTTTTTTTTTTTTTTTTTTTTTTTTTTTTTTTTGGGTGCACCCATGACGCATGTACTAGAAATCCTACTTCCGCCTTGGGGGTGGGGGGTGGGGGTGTTAGCCTAAGCAAATTTTGTTATTTCATTTAATAACTTTTAGTTGTATATACTCGGCCAATGTTTGATAGGTGAGCTAGTTCTGGTATACCTTTGTCCAGGGATTAGATAGATACTCTGAAGAATGACATTTTCTAACCCTTTACTGCCAACTACATTTTCGCAGATGCTCTTGTGCTGCTCCTGATGAGATTAATCCGAGGGAACTGGAAGCTCTCTTTAGAGTTGGCAAGGGTATTGAATATTTTTCCTCATTGTTTAGCAGAAATCTTCAATTCCTATATTTGTTTTTCATTTTGATTCTTTGTTAATGACATGGAATGTTCACAAGCATATGATCATGAAGTAGTAAGGAAATTTATATACATGGACAAGAACGACGATGGGTGATTTGAGTGGGTTTAATTTCTTGTAGAATTAAGATTTGGTTGTTCTGTTAGTAACAATTTTGACAAGAGTGGGTTGCTCTAGTGGTGAGCACCCTCCACTTCCAACCAAGAGGTTGTGAGTTCGAGTCACCCCAAGAGCAAGGTGGGGAGTTCTTGGAGGGAGGGAGCTGAGGGTCTATCGGAAACAACCTCTCTACCCCAGGTAGGGGTAAGGTCTGCGTACATACTACCCTCCTCAGACCCCACTAGTGGGATTTACTGGGTTGTTGTTGTTGTTGTTTTTAGTAACAGTTTCTTAGAGGTCACGGTTGCTAAAAAGTTAGTTCTCACAAGGAAAAGTTTTTCTATGTGCAAGCTTCAACATGAACCATCAATTCCTAACGGATAGTCGTATTTTGCAAATGCAAGTGATGGAAAGAAAGTTTAGGGAATTTTCTGTTAAACAGGCTTTTCTCCTGATGCTGGGAATTCTACTTCTCATTTATATCTTGATGTTCTTTATTGGCTCAAAGCATTAGAATTTAGAAAAGATCCACTTAACTAGGGTAGGAGGGAGAGAGAGGCTTCATTTTATTTTTTGACCTTTTCTGTGATATATTAATCAGCAAACACCCTCCCCCACACCGGGGGGGGGGGGGGG
>AWOL01S0019496.1:76132-97390 GCA_000715115.1 Nicotiana otophora | reverse complement strand
GGGGGGGGGGGGGGGGGGGGTATGAAGGGCTGTATGTTGAACGTGTGTGTAAATATCTCAAAAATAGTAGATGCATTATGTTTCCTGTATGTAACTCTATACAATTGAAAGACATGAATTGTGAAACAAAATCAAGGTTAAATTTTATACGTTGACTACTGGGCCGGGTACCTTTTTGGATCCTATAAAATTTATTACGAAGTCTCTTTTTTATGCTTAACTATCAAATAAATGAAATGCCTATATGTTTTCTGGATTGGTTTATCTTGGTTATCACCTTTGTTTATATAATTTGGTCACTCACTATTATTGTCTCCTCATTTCAGATCTTAAGAGGAGAAAACTTGTAGAAAACAATGAAGATTGTGAGCCTTCTGGTCTCGATGCCTTGGCAACACTTGCTGTATTAGGAGATAATATTGGGGATTTAGGAGAGCCTTCAGTTGGAGCCACTACTAAACATCCTCGACATCGCCCTGGTTGCACTTGCATTGTTTGCATTCAGCCTCCAAGTGGAAAGGGCAAGCACCAGCCCACATGTAAGTGCAATGTCTGCTTGACTGTGAAACGTCGGTTTAAGACACTCATGCTACGTAAGAAGAAGAAACAATCAGAACGAGAAGCGGAGCTTGCACAGGCAAAGGATCAGGTTCCTCCTAAAGATGGATCAGAAACAGATGGGGCTAGTGGAACTGATCAGTTGCTTCACATCAATCAATCCGAGAACGAACACATGAATCTTTCCGAGAACGAAAGGGATACAAATGGGGATCAGACGGAGGAGTTTGGAGCCGGGAAGGGACAGTTGGACCTGAACTCCCATCCTAATCGCGACGATGACATGCTAGTAGAGGCCACTGCTGGAATGACCATGACGTCCCTTGTTAATGCTACCGACCTTCCACTGGAGTATCTAACACAGAACGGGCTCGAGAGCTTGGGAGACTCTTTGCTCTCACGAGCTGCCGGTGAGAGTGAAGGAAACCATCCTGATAATGGATTCATGAAAACTGCAGATGCTGAACAAGAGAATAAAGGTGATGAAGGGTAAATTCCCTAGATAATTTATTTCTTTTGTTTATTCAATTGTTTGAGCTTTTGTTAAGTTAATATACATAGAGTGTTATTTCACAACCCCATAGTTGTTGCTATATACATACTCAAGAGTTGAAGGAGTCTATTTTGTCCTCCCTCCCTTCACTTTTTGTGGGTTCTCATATGTACCTTCTAATGGAAAAGGTGTTTTTGTTAATCTCTACTCTATCATTATGAAATGATGGATTTTATATTAAAATGTCATTATTTAGGATTAGAATTACTCAACTGAACTTTTTAGGCACGCCAGTTTATTTTATTGAAGATCATAGAGTAGGGAGTTTGATGCGAAACTCTAGTCCATTGCATGCCAAATAGTGAAGTGATTTTTTTTTTTTTTTTTACCGATACTCCCCGGTCTACTTTAATTGATTTTTTCGCCTTTTTTGTGATCCATATTATTTGACAATAAAACTTTCATAATTCTATAAAAGGATGAACAAAGTTGGTCCGGAGATGGAAGTTAAATGGAAGTTTTTCAGTGAATAAATAATAAAAATAAAAGCAGTGCCTACACATTTATGATTTACAACATTAAGAAAAGAATTGATTTCTAACTTAATGCATAAAGCATTACGAGCTCCACAATTAACATGCACAAATAAGTATCTTCTCAACAATATATAATAATAACTCAAATACGTTGTGTGTCACTTCCAGAATGACAGATGAATAAATCTAAGTCACAATTACTCAATTAAAGAGACGGGCTGAGAAACCACGTGTGTAAAACGATAGTGGGGTTTCGAATAAATTTTACTAGGTACTTTAACGGTACTAATTGAAATATTATTAAAATTTCAAATAAGTTTTTCTTTTCTTTTTGATACCTGCATTGGGTACGACTAATTAAATTACTGATATAATTCCAGATAAGTTGGTGACCCTACACTTAAGGAAATTCATTTGTTGTTTGCAACAATGCAACGCATTAATCAATATCTATATTTGGGTCCATTCTGCATGCTTAAAATAGTCTAAATTTCGTACGTTGGTTTAAGATTTGGCCAAAAGTTTAATGTTTCCAGTTCAGAAATTGATATCTATTGGTTAGGAACCAAATCAAATCGAACCAAATCAAATCACTAGATGGGGTGCAATAGGCATAAAACCTATCATTAGATGGGGTTCAATTCTCAACTTCTACCAATAAAATTGCACGTCGCCTCACCACAAAAATGATATTGAAAGAACAGTATGTATGCACTTAATTATTTACAGGAACTTTAGCAATTAGCATGTCAAATCAGTCTAATTAATCCTACTGCACGAAAACATTAAGTCAATTTATGTTTAATATATACAATTTAATACTCATGAAGAAGCATATTTCCCAAATACGTGGTACTGTTGAGTCCATTTCAAGTTCTAATAAGGGAATTCAAAAATGTTACACGTGGATTTCGAACTGTATTTCTCTTATGTTAAGAGAATTCAAAATTTTAAATATATGTATACAAAAAGTTATTCTTATCATATTTATACAATATAACTATATTGGACGAAGCTAGTGCAACTATCCAAGTAAACAAGGATAATTCTATGAAGTTTTCCAATTGCACCACACAGTCAATACCTAAGATAGGCAAGTACTCCTAGGACTAGTAGGTTCACCACAATACGTAAGAAGCGAAATTCAACCTCTCCATTTGCAACTAATTAATGAATTGAAAAAATATGCAGCACATCATTGTCAGGAGCAAAGCTAGTGGGCAGAAGCGTATTGGTCAAAATCTGTCCTAGAATATTTAGGATAATATGGCAATAAGGAAAGAGTCAGTCGAGGTCAGTCAGGGAGCAACAAGATTCGTGGTCGAGATGTCAACAATGATCGAGGTCGAGCACCGTTGACAGAACAATAACATCTAATTTTTAAAATAGGATATTAAAGAGAATATTCTAGTGAATATTTTCTGCACTTGTACTATTAGGGTTTGTTAGAGATATGTCTCTAATAAATAAAGAAGAAAGGTATGTAATATTCACTTGATAAGAATACTTTTTAGAAGAAGATTTTCTCTCTAGCAAAGATACAAACATTACCTTTTTATCAACATTCTTATTCATGTTATTTGATACTTTTCCATCAGATTCGAGAATAGTTCGAACATTCTAGGATTTATCTGTCACGCATCATTGTCAAGAGGAACAATCATCTAACTCATTCATTATTGGGTAAGTCATTCCTTCTATTTACTTAAATACAATTTATTATTATTTATTGCTAGTTACTCCTCCATTATTGCTCATACTTTTGGAATATTTAATGCATAATATCATTAATCCCCCACTGGATCAGCCCCATATTATCCGCATTTTCAAGATCCACGTTTAGGAATATTATTATTAACTAGGTTTAATCCATCATTAGATAAATATAAAGGTTTAACCGAAAGTTATACTTTTTGGTCAAACGATTTGGCGCCGTCTGTGGGGATTTCCTCGTTAAATTTTTAGTTTCCTCTAAGATCTACAACTAACATGGATTGCTAACGTAAAAAAAAAGGAAGGACCAAGAACAAGATCCCCTTTTTCTTTGTATACACAGATCTAATATGGCAGGTAATAGAGAAGAAAGAATAAAAATAATGAGCGACCTCCCAACCAACCTCACGAGCATCATCAATGAGAGTTCTGAAGTAGTGCACGAGGACGCAACGCCTAATGCATCCCCCAGGCGAGGCGGGTCACCCTTAGACTTGCGTTATACCACCAACAAACGAGCAACATGATCAACTTCCTCCTCCTCATCCTCCAACGACATGTATTACTCACAATGTCGTTAATAATGCAGGTGACGACACTCTCACAACCATTTTGAAAAGAATGGAGGAAATGGAAAGTGAGAACAAACGCTTCGAGATCAAATGAAAGAACACAAAGAGAGGGTCGATAAGATACTGGGTTCCCCTAAGCTCTATCCTAAGAGAGATGGCGGACGGTTCCTCGAGCAGCCGTACAGTGATGGTGCCGCCCTACATGCCATACCAAAGACCTTTAAGATGCCGCCTTATCTGAAAATATATGATGGCACGACCGACCCTGAAGACCATGTGACCCACTACGTCATCGCCGTGAAAGGCAGTGACCTCACCAAGGAACAAGTATCCTCCATTTTGTTGAAAAACTTCGGCGAGACCCTCACTGGAGGAGCATTAACATGGTATTCACAGCTGCCCGCGCGTTCCATTGAAACATTCAAAAAAATGGCCAAAAAGTTCGTAACGACCCATGTTGGGGACAAGAAGGCAAAGGCGAGAGTAAACGATATATTCGCTATCAAACAGTCACCGGGAGAGGGATTAAGAGACTTTCTCACCCGATTCAACCGAGTAAGAATGACCTTACTGAATATATCGGAAGTGATGGTTGTCGCAGCTTTCCAGAACGGGCTGAGCAGAAATGGTTCAAGGGCAACGAGAAAGTTATTAAGTCGGCTTATGAGGTACCCCTCCCCTAATGACTTAGGACGAAATACATAACGCATATTGCACAGAAGTCCGAGCAGACGAGGACGACCTCAATGGGCCGACCCATCGACTAACTCGGTGCAAGCAAAATCCAGGAAAGATCGAAGAAATGCTATCAGAAGAGATCTCGCGGCCTCGCGACGCAACCGGGAACAATATCTCCCATATGTCAGAACCACCGTTGCATCGTTTTCCCGCCATGAAGAGGGCCCACCCCGATCAAGAACAGGGATTCACCAGAACGAGAAACATATGCCCCATTTTCTATCCGCTCATAATTTTTGTGTGTCACCTACAGAAATAGTCTATGCCTTGGAGAAGCTCGGACCGAAGGTAAAGTGGCCGCAAAAGATGAGGCCAGACCCGAATACTAGAAAATCAGACACCCTCTGTGAGTTCCATCAAGAGCGAGGACACAAAACCTAAGATTGCATCGCCTTAAGACAGGAGGTCGTAAACATGCTACGACATGGAAACCACAAAGAATCGATGAGCGATCGGGGAAGGACCAACTTTTCCATAGGACGTGAATAACATCAAGGGCTGTTGAAACAACCCTCGCCGGCCCGCACCATCTACATGATCATCGGCGGAGGGGACGACGCTTCCATCAACAGTGTGAACTTCACCACAACCCACAAGCTCAAACGGTCGATCACCTACGAACGGTATGACGAACTCGAAGAAAGTATCATCTTCGATAAGTCAGATACCAACAGTTTGGTTCTCCCTCACTATGATGCTCTTGTTATCACTTTACGAATTTTAGATACCGATGTGAGGCGCATTATGATAGACGATGGGAGCGGCACATGCATTATCCACCCTCGAGTGCTTGCACAAATGAAACTCGAGGATAAGATAGTGTTGCGCTGTATCACACTAACAAGCTTTAACAATACAGTTGAGCGAACATCCGGCGAGATCACACTCCCCGTCTTAGGAGGTGGTGTCACTCTGGAAACCACATTCCATATCATGGACCAGGACACAAANGGAGTAATAAGTGAGATAAGTGGGGAAAAATTCAAGCACAGTA
The DNA here is from genome assembly GCA_000715115.1 of Nicotiana otophora. Lineage (NCBI taxonomy): Eukaryota > Viridiplantae > Streptophyta > Magnoliopsida > Solanales > Solanaceae > Nicotiana > Nicotiana otophora. The sequence continues at coordinate 91,786 of AWOL01S0019496.1, read as the reverse complement.
AAAAATTAGGTGCTCACACTGAGCAGAAATGGTTCAAGGGAAACAAGAAAGTTATTAGGTCGGCTTATGAAGTACCCTCAACGACTTGGGACGAAATACATAACGTATATTGCGCCGAAGTCTGAGCAGACGAGGACGACCTCAATGGGCCAACCCACTAACTAACCTCGGTGCAGGAAGAATCCAGGAAAGATCGAAGAAGTGATATCAGAAGAAACCTCATAGCCTCGCGACCTAACCGGGAACGACATCTCTCATATGTCATAACCACCTACGCGTCCTCATCCAGCCATGAAGAGGGGCCACTCCGATCAAGAACAGGCACTCACTGGAACGAGAGAGGTATGCCCCATTTATTATCCGCTGGCAGTTTTTGTGTGTCACCTACAGAAATAGTCTACGCCTTGGAGAAGCTCGGAATGAAGGTGAAGTGGCCACAAAAGATGAGGTCAAACCCGAATGCCAGAAAATCAGATGCCTCTACGAGTTCCATCAAGAGCGAGGACACAAAACCAAAGATTGCATTGCCCTAAGACATGAGGTCGTAAATATGCTATGACACAGACACCTCAAAGAGTTGTTGAGCGACTGAAAAAGGACCAACTTTGCCAGAGGACGTGAACAACATCAAGGACTGGCAAAACCACCCTCGCCAACTCGTACCATCCACATGATCATTGGGGGAGGAGACAATGCTTCCATCAATAGTGTAAAGTTCACCACAACCCACAAGCTCAAACGGTCAACCTGCCACGAACGGTATGATGAACTCGAAGAAAGTATCATCTTCGATAAGTCAGATACCAACAGTTTGGTTCTCCCTCACTATGATGCTCTTGTTATCACTTTACGAATTTTAGATACCGATGTGAGGCGCATTATGATAGACGATGGGAGCGGCACATGCATTATCCACCCTCGAGTGCTTGCACAAATGAAACTCGAGGATAAGATAGTGTTGCGCTGTATCACACTAACAAGCTTTAACAATACAGTTGAGCGAACATCCGGCGAGATCACACTCCCCGTCTTAGGAGGTGGTGTCACTCTGGAAACCACATTCCATATCATGGACCAGGACACAAAATACAATGCCATAATAGGGCGACCATGGATACACACCATGAGAGCCATCCCCTCCAGCTTGTACCAAGTCATCAAATTCCCAACTCCATGGGGAATATTCAGTATACAAGGGGAATAAAGCACGTCCCAGGAATGCTACCGCATCGCCTTAGACTGTACTGCCACCCAACATACCAAGGATAAAGAAAAAAAAGCATAGCAATCAACAGGGTCGAGGTCGATGTGCGATGACAGCGAGGACGTCATCAGAGACCCTGATATGGTTGAGGCCGAAGGATCAACCATAGAGAACCTCTACCCTGTTTAGTTAGACAGCAATGACCACAACAAGAAATCTTACATCGGCTGCAAACTTCAGGAACCGGGTAGGTTCCGTGAATTTTTAACTGCTAGCGCAGACTTGTTTGCTTTTAGCCATGTAGATATGCCAGGTATCCTAAAGGAGATCGTCACGCAAAAATTGAATGTCGATCCATTCCAACCCCCGGTGAGGCAAGTTAGGCATAAGTTCAACTCCGCAATTAATGATGTAGTACGCAAAGAAGTGGAAAAATTGTTGGAAAATAGCTCCATCAAAGAGTCGAAGTACTCCCAATGGGTCACCAACATGGTCATGGTGAAAAAGAAGAATGACAAATGGCGGATGTGCGTATATTTCACTGACCTGAACAAGGATTTCCCCAAGAATTCATTTTCATTGCCTCATATCGACCACCTCATCGAGGCAACGGCCGGGCACGAACTGCTAAGATTCTTGGATGCCTACTCGAGCTATAATCAGATCCTCATGGAGGAAGAGGATCGGAAAACACCACCTTCATCACCCACCAGGGGACGTACTGCTACAGGGTCATGCCCTTCGGGCTGAAAATGCAGGGGCAACTTATCAAAGGTTGGTGACGATGATGCTAAAAGACCAACTCGGTAAAATGATGGAAGTCTACATAGACGACATGCTCCAAAAGGAAAGAAGATCACATCGACCACTTGAGAGAATCCTTCGGTATACTTAGGCAATACGTAATGAAACTGAACGCTGAAAGATGTGCATTCGGCGTGGCCTCAAGCAAATCTTTGGGTTTCCGAGTGTCACAGTGAGGTATCGAGGTCAATCCCGACCAAATCAAGGCCATCTAAGAGATACCAGAGCACTTGGCCACCCAAAATCTGGTTCAAAGGTTGACTGGCCGTATCACTGCCCTTTCAAGGTTCATTTCGCGATCCTCTAATAGGTGCCATAAGTTCTTTGGCGTACTAAAAAAGGATAAAGGCCTCCAATGGACCCCTGAGTACGTCCCAAGCCTTGACGAAGTTAAAGGTGTACATGTCATCGCCACCGTTTCTTTCCAAACCAGAACTGGGACATCCCCTCCTCGTCTATCTCACCGTGTCTGAAGTAGCTGTGAGCGCGGTCCTGGTCCAAGAAAATAAAGGTACGCAATCTCACATCTATTACATTACCAGAACACTAGTCGACGCCGAGACAAGATACCCACATCTCAAAAACTAGCTCTAGCCTTAGTCGTAGCTTCACGAAAGCTTAGACCATATTTCCAATGCCACCTCGTCTCGGTCGTCACGACTTTCCCCGTAAGAAGCATTTTGCATAAACCCGAGTTGTCGGGCAGGTTGGCCAAATGGGCCATCGAATTGAGCGAGCATGATATAACATATCGGCCGCGAATGATGATAACGTTGCAGGTCCTCGCAGACTTCGTCGCCGACTTCAGTGCAAAAATAATGCCCGAAGTCGAAAAAGAAGTCGTCCACGCTTCTCCCCAAACACAATACCTTTGGGTCTTGTACATTGATGGCGCGTCTAACGCATCAAGGTCTGGGATGGGACTCGTACTCGAAGTCCCAACATGCGAAGTGATTAGCCAGTCCATAAGATGCCCAGACATGACTAACAACGAGGCCGAGTATGAGGCCATAATTGCAGGATTAAGACTAACACTCAAATATGGGTCGAATCGGCTAAGATTGCGCTGCGATTCTCATCTTTTGGTCAACCAAGTCATAGGGACTTTCCAAATCAAGGAACAAGGTTACAAAAGTACCAGACCGAAATCTGCAAGATGCTACCCAAGTTCGACGAATGTCAACTCGACCAGATCCCCCGAGTACAGAATACAGAGGCGGACTGTCTCGCTAAATTAGCCATAGCCACAAAAAACATTACAACCGAAGAAAGAAATGTGGTCCACCTCCTCAACTCATCGATAGATCAAATTGAGGTAAGAACCATAAACCTGACATGGGACTGGCGCAACCGTATTGTTACATATTTGCAGGATGGCATGCTCCCACATGATAAAAAAGAGGCCAAGAAGTTGCGAATGCAAACAGTCAGATACAACATCATTCATAACGACCTGTATAAGAGAACGTATGGCGGCCCTCTAGCGAAATGCTTAGGCCCAAATCAAACGCGATGCGTCCATGAAGAAGTACACGAAGGTCACTGCAGAGCTCACTCCGGCAATCAAGCTTTGGTTAGATGCCTCATACGGCCAGGGTATTACTGGCCCACCATGAAAAAGGAGGTCGCGGATTTCATGAAAAAATGCGAGCAATGCCAGGAGTATGCCCCCGTGATTCACCAAACATGCGAACAACTACACTCAGTGACTTCCCCTTGGCCGTTCATCAAATGGGGAATGGACATCGTGGGCCCCTTCCCGGCAGGATGAGGTAACGCACGATTTCTTTTGGTTTTAACTGAATATTTCTTTAAATGTCTAGAAGTAGGAGATTTCGTCCAAATACGTGAACATGAAGTGATTGCCTTCATATGAAAAAATATTATATGCCGTTTCGGTCTACCCAAAGAGATCAGCTACGACAACGGACCCCAGTTTGCGGGAAAAAAGGTCGCTGAGTTTTTTTAAAAATGGCATATCAAAAGAATACTCACAACGCCATACCACCCCGTGGGCAACGGGCAAGTGGAATCCTCCATTAAGTCGATATTAAACATCATGACGAAGAAACTCGAGGACGCCAAAGGATTGTGGCCGAAAATATTACCCGAATTACTAGACGAGTACAACAAAGATGCCATAATCACTACTCTATGGGACTGATGCAGTAATATCGGTCGAGGTCGGGGAGCCCAGCCTAAGATACTCCCACGAAAGCAGACCCCAGAACAATGACAACAGAAGGCAGGAGCTCGACGAAGTCGAGGAACGAAGAAATATGGCCTACGTAAGAATGGTCGCCCAAAAGAAACAAGCAGAGCGCTATTATAACAAAAAGGAAACAATCAGGCCACTCAAAGTCGGGGATTATGTGCTTAAAGCTAATACACAAGCAAGCAAAGACCCACGGGAAGGCAAACTAGGAACAAATTGGGACAGCCTGTACAAAATCACGGCAATAACGAACAAAGGGTCATTCCAACTAGAAACAATGGAAGGAAAGCGACTACCAAACAACTGGAATATTACACAGCTTCCCCAAAGTCGTACTCTTTTTTCCCTCACTTGAGTTTTGTCCCAATTGAGTTTTCTCGGGGAGGTTTTTAGCGAGGCGATAAAGGGGACACTTCAAGATTGAAGTGTGCACAGGACGGCTAGTTCATTTCTCGACCTCTCAATACATCTCCAGGTCGACCAATGAAGGGACTAGATAGACTGGGACTGAAATGCCAGCCAACGCCTGCAAAATATGTAAATTTCTCCAAATGTATGAACAAAGCACAAATGCATGAAATTTATTTCTATTTTCTCCAAAAGTACAACCAAAGCAACGTTGCCTTAAAATCATACCGCCGACAAAGGCAACACCTAACCAACCCTCAGCTATAATCAAGCATAGGTTATATTCAACCTGGTTCGAATCAACACCTAACATGACCTCAGTCATAATCAAGCATAGGTGATATTTGACTTCGTTCGAATCAACACCTAATCGTCCCTCGGCCACAATCAAGCATAAGTGATATTCGACTTTGTTAGAATCAACACCTAAATGACCCTCGACCATAATCAAGCATAGGTTGTATTCGACCTCATTCGAATCAACACCTAACCGGCCATTGGCCATAACTAAGTATAGGTTATATTCGACCTCGTTCGAATCAACACCTAATCGGCCCTCGGCCATAATCAACCATAGGTTATATTCGACATCGTTTGAATCAACACCTAATCGGCCCTTAACCATAACTAATTATATGTCATGCCCCGAACTCAAGGAGCGCGACCGGCGCTCAACCGAGTAAACCCAGTCGAGCAAGACTATTTTATATTAACCTCTCATCATTACTCATGCATGATTTACCATAACATAATTATATATTGACTTTCATATTGAATACATTTGGCTCAATGGCCTAAAATTCTCCTCACGATGGGTACATAGCTTTATAAATATCTGTAAATATTGTGAACATAGATACATTGCAAAACTCAAAACTTTAAGTACATAACCCACAATGTACATGGAGCTTCTATGACAATAGATACCTATATACATAAAATTAACTAGACCCAAATACCCACTAGAACTGTAGCGGGCTCACCATAAGTTGAGTAGTGAAGAAGATCCCTATCAAAGATCCATATCATCCTGTAGTAGTATACCTGCATCCATTAAAAGATGCAGCGCCCCCGTAAAAAGGGACGTGAGTACATGTGGAATAGTACTCGTATGTAAGACAGTCAAAACAACATATGAAAATATGATACCTCAAATAAGAGGCAAATAAAGTACATCAAGAAACTACGAAAAATCCCATAAAATCACATTTCAAGTCTCGTTATGCTTACATCATTTTAAACTTCGTTTAGGATCAACTGAGCCATATGAACTATACGTGGAATACATAATATAATGTAATTGTAACTACATGTACAAACAAGGCCAATGAAAGTGGAACATTCCTCCCTTAGTTTATACATATACATTTCATAGACCATCCTTACTGTTCACATATCATATTATACAACTATGCGTCTCATAGACCGTTCACAGTAGGGGTATACAAGCCAAACCGTCAAGCCAAACCGAACCGACGAACCAAGTCAAACCAAAGAAAAAAACCGACTTGTGGTTTGGTTTGGTTGGTTTAGTGTTGGAAAATAAAAAATCGATCACTCTTGGTTTGGTTTGGAATTAACAAAAAAAAGTCAAACCGAATCTAAACCAAACTGATATAATATATATATATATATATATATATATATATATATATATATATATATATAAATTTATACATAAAAAATAATCATTAAAATCTAATTTGTAAGTATTTTCTAAATTATTTTATGGTTTTCAATGTCTTGAGATATTATTTATTTGTGGGCTTGCAAATTCACTATCCACTTAATAGATTCTAAGTTCCAACTACACAACCTAAATTTGAAGCCCAAACTAAAACCCAATAAGAAAAGACAATAAAATAGGTTATTCCTTGTCTTCATTCTTCTGTATCTTTCCTATCTTCCAACTCCAAAGTCAAAGAACCCAAAATAGTGAAAACCCTTCCATCCACTTCACGACGAGCTTCCTTCTTTGCAATTTCGAGCCACTGTTCAAGTTTGTAATTATATATTAGTCTTACTACTCCAATAAAATTTGGTAAGTTAAAGTATTTGATTAAACCAAATATGTTATTTTGTCCCTTTAAATTTGGGTATAATTATTATCTTAGATTGTTGGTCGTGAAATTTGATGTTACGAGTTGTGTTCTTTCGCTCCAATATTGCACTTACATTTGTGATGAAATCACTGCTTAATATTAAAGGTTCTCTAAGAAGTAACCTGAATTTGAGAAGCTTTCGAACTTCTCTTTTTTTTCATTTATTTTTCTTTAAATTTCAGTAAGTAATTCGAATGTTTTATTATGTGTAGAGACTCTCTTTCTAGATGGAAACTACCACTGGAATAGATGTGGAGATGATTGTCAATGATCCTCTGATTGTGCCCGTGGCACCTCAAAATAAAGGTAAAAGCACTCCTCATACACGCACTCCTCCTAAAAAGCAAAAAAGGACAAATCTTTCAGATCCCGATTCTAAGACTGGTAATACTGGAAGAGAAACATATGAGATTTGGAATCACTTTACAAAATTTATTGATAAAGGAGGCAAACATAGAGCAAAATACAATTATTGTGTAAAACACTTTGCTTCCGAGACCAAGACTAATGGAACTTCTACTTTGTGGAATCATTTAAATTTGATGTGTCTTAAATATCCCTTTAGATTTGTTGATAGGAAGCAATCTACATTGAAACTTACACCTATCCAAGAAGGGGGACAATAAACTGGTAAAAGTTCTATTGAAAGGATAGTGTATAATGTGGAGAATATTAGGAGGGCAATTGCCGAATTTGTTATTATTGACGAGCAGCCATTTAAAGTTGTTGAGGGAGAAGGATTTAAAAAGTTAATGGCTAAGGCTTTGCCTAATTTTGAATTACCTTCTCGTATAACTGTGGATAGAGATTGTTTGAAGATTAATCAAGAGGAGAAAGAAAAACTCAAAAAACTTATCAAGAACCAACATGTATATCTTACTAGTGATACATGGTCATCACTCCAAAATTTTACTTATTTGGTTGTCACCGCCCATTGGATTGATAATGAATGGAATATACAAAAGAAGTTACTTAACTTTTTCCAAACACTAGATCACAAGGAAGAGACTATTGCTAAGGGTATTGAAGCTTGTATGTTAGAGTGGGGTATTGAGAACTTGTTTACGGTGATGCTAGATAATGCAAGTGCAAATGATGCTGCTATTAAGCATTTAAAGGCACATATTAATGACTGGAAAGGAGTAATATTGAGAAATGAGTTTTTACATGTCAGATGTAATGTACATATTTTGAACTCGATTGTAAAAGATGATTTAGATGAACAAATTGAGCCCATTTATAGTATTAGAAATGCGGTAAAATATGTCAAGTCTTCCTCTTCAAGGTTTGCTTCTTTCAAGTCACATGTTGAGAAAGTTAAGATAGACAATCATGGTCTTTTGAGTCTTGATGTTGAGACTAGGTGGAACTCTACATATACAATGTTAGATACAACTGTGAAATTTGAAAAGGCCTTTACAAGAATGTACGTGGATGACCACAAGTACCAAAAGTATTGTCGAGAGGTAACAAAAGAACATCCATCTGCTGATGATTGGAAGATTGTGAAAGCTTTTATCATGTTCCTTAATATTTTTTACCAGACCACTTTAAAATTTTCAGAAAGCTTATATGTTATTTCGAATGCATTCTTCCATAAATTTTTTAATGTTCGAAATGCTATTATAAAGTATTATTACAATGAAGATCTTATTTTGATTGATATGGCTAACATGATAAAAGGAAAGTTTGATAAATGCTGGGGTAAGTTTTAGAATTTGAACATGTTATTGTTCATTGTTGTTGTGTTGGATCTCAGATATAAGATGGAGTATGTGAACTTCATTCTTAGTATATCATATAATCCTTTGGTGGGAAAATTAAAATCAGATCAGCTGACAGGTGCTTTGACTCGTTTTTATGATCTTTACAATAATTCTTTCTCTGAATCTTCTAATGACATTTCTGGAGGTAAAACTAGTATGGTGAGTGAAGTTGGTGATATTTTGCTATCTCGTTGGGCGAAACATTTGGAAGATGAGGGAGATGTTGAGAAAAAATCTGAGCTTGAGAAATACTTGACGGATAATGTGGAGAAGACCAAGGATCTAAATATCTTGGCTTGGTAGAAAGCTTCATCTAGTAAATATCTAATTCTTTCAAAAATGGCAAGGGATGTTCTTTCAATTCCTATTTTTACTGTTGCATCTGAGTCAGCTTTCAGTACCGGTGGTCGAATTCTCGATTCTTATCGAAGTTCTTTATCATCAAAGACGGTAGAAGCTCTTATTTACACTCAACAATGGATAAAGTCACCTAAGGAATGCAAGCGTCAAAACTATCTAGAAGAAATTAAGAAAATTGAGCAAGTTGAAGAAGGTAATTTTATATATTTAATTCGTAATGAATTTGATTCTATCTTTATATTGTTTAACATGTAACTGTTTTTTTTTTCCAGAATGTTCAGGTGACCCTTTGAATATTGATTAGTTCAGAGCTTCAGTTAAACAAAATAGTGTCAACCTATTCATGGTGCTTGGCTGCTTATTTTTAACTTTTGTCTTGGCCAACTTTAATTAACTTAATATTTTTTGTAGAACTACAAGTTGGGTTGTAACTTTTGGTTTATCAAATATTTGTTGTCACTTTCTATTATGGAAGGTCTTGGAATTATGATTCATACAAACAATTGCTATTCCTCATATATTATTTTAATGAATAGTAATCATGCAGACAATTGGTGATTGTTTGATCTCTTTTTTAAGCATAATATAACTAAAAAGGAAAACCAAAAATAAATCAAAAAATCGAGGAAACCGAAAAAACCGACAGAAATCGAAACCGAAAAAATCGAGTTTATGTTGGTTTGATTTGATTATAAATTTAGTAAACCGACATAGTTGGTTTGATTTTGGTTTAATAAAAAACCGAACCAAACCGCCTCACATACACCCCTAGTTCACAGTATCACCTATACAATACACATGTGTGTTTCATAGACCGTTCACAGTGTTTACTTACACAATACAAATACACCTATTCAAGGGCTTGGAAATACAACATGAATATGATGAATTATGGTAACTGTAAAAGGGCTTAGATAGCCGTCAACATCAAGCAAATTTATTAAAAACTTCCATTAAAATTTATAGATATTAAGTCAGGGATCCTCTATAACCACCTTCACACAAATCGGCCATGCCGCCTTACCCCAACATATATGGGTGGAGGTGTATCACGATACCACAATCTCTACACAAAGAGGCCTTGCCGCCTTACCCAAATATATGTGGGTGGAGGTGTATCACAATAACACAATCCCTACAGAAAGCGGCCCTGCCGCTTCACCCCAATATATGCGGGTAGAGGTGTATCACAATACTACAATTCCTACACAAAGCGGCCCTACCGCCTCACCCCAATATATGCGGGTAAAGGTGTATTACATTACTATAATTCCTACACAAAGCGGCCCTGCCGCCTCACCCCAAGATATGTGGGTGGAGGAGTATCACAATACCACAATCCCTACATAAAGCGGTCCTGCCGCCTCACCTCAATATATGTGGGTGGAGGTATATCACAATACCACAATCCCTACACAAAGCGGCCCTGCCGCCTCACCCCAATGTATGCGGGTAGAGTTGTATCACAATACTACAATTCCTACACAAAGCGGCCCTGCCGCCTCACTTCAATATATGCGGGTGGAGGTATATCACAATACCACAATCTCTACACAAAGTGGTATTTCTGGCTCACCCCAATGTATGCGGGTGAAGGTGTAATCCCAATCACAATACCATATATAAACTCAAGGCAACATAGTTTGTCATTACATTTAAGGTCGTCATTTCTCATATCATTTGAATACTTCATGTTCATGCTCATCATGGATAAATACAACTCATTACATTAGCACATGCATGGTAAATCAATAAATCGATTTCAATGGTACATGGGCCCAATTTCTTTTCTTAAGGTTCATCATCATTTAGCATAGGACATCTCCTTTTCATCTCGTTATTCACTCACTTGACATCTTGAGGCCATTAGCTAAGTTCGTGGCTCTTGGGAACTTAACGTCGAAGTCATTTACATTAATTATTTTAGTAGCATACATACTATGATTGAAACCATAGGGACATACAACACCTCAAAATTCTCATTTTGGCAAACGGCCACATTTCATGTTTATATCATCACTTCACAATTACTTTCAACTACTTACAACATCATTATTTCATTGGCTCCCTTGGCTATACATATTATTCTTCATTTATGGCACTTTGTCCATATATCATATTCTGCACTTTCATTTCTTTACTTTCAAGGATTATCATCATAAACATCATCATATATAATACTCTTGAAATACCTTTCCCCAAAAATGGCAATACACAATTTCGACTTATGAATATGTGAGAACTCAAAACCTATTGGAAATACCTACCAAGAATAGCTTTAGTTAGAACAACCACATTTGGACATGACTTGAGTACATAAGCTTTTGGATAATTATATTTTTCAGAGTCAATTTGGAATAGTTGAATCAAGGCTCATTTCATATATTTCTCACATCATTTCATTTCATTGGCGCTATTGGCCATAAGTATAACTTTCGTTCTTGGCACGGCGTCCACACTTTATATCCCCAACTCACTACTTTCATTTTCAAGCAACTTTATAGATTATCGACAGCAAAGAATCTCTAATCACGACTTTTAGTACACTTATGAGCAATTAAGAGTCTTAAGCACATTGATACTTCTTACACAATTTGGCATAATAGCCTTCACTTTCAAGCAACTTTATAGATTATCGACAACAAAGAATCTCTAATCACGACTTTTAGTATACCTATGAGCAATTAAGAGTCTTAAGCACATTGATACTTCTTACACAATTTGGCATAATAGCCTTCACTTTCAAGCAACTTTATAGATTATCGACAACAAAGAATCTCTAATCACGACTTTTAGTATACCTATGAGCAATTAAGAGTCTTAAGCACATTGATACTTCTTACACAATTTGGCATAATAGCCTTCACTTTCAAGCAACTTTATAGATTATCGACAACAAAGAATCTCTAATCACGACTTTTAGTATACCTATGAGCAATTAAGAGTCTTAAGCACATTGAGACTTCTTACACAATTTGGCATAATAGCCTTCACTTAAAACACTACTTGGAATCATAACATTTTTATACGCAACTCATACTTTGAACACATTCCCGAAGGATAACATCATATGATAAGAGCATCCGGAGCACATTTTGAACATATACCTTTCAACATAAAGTTTATTCGGAATAGTTGATTTATAAAGAATAACTCGGGACTTACAAGAACATCATGGGATTCAATTCTAGGAAAAAAGTATAACTAACATACCTCACTTTGAGCTTTCCTTAAATTACTACAACGTTCCGAATATTCTAGCAATCCCAATCTATTTTGAGACATAACAAAATTGAACACAAATTAGGAAGATATTCATGGTTTCAGCTCATTTGAGCATTTTATCAAATACTAGGTGTGCAAATTTGGCTACAAGATTTCCTTCATTCTACAACTCAATCTTTACTTATTTAAGCTCAACAATCTTCCCACAAACCTTATTGGTACATACATGTATAAATAATGCTCTCATACCCAAGAATCATACTCCTAATCAACCATCTTATACCCAAATTCAAAATTGAAAACTAGGGTATGGAACCTTACCTCTTAGATGAACTTGTGAGATTTCCTTATTGGATTTCAAAGCTTGGACAAGATCTTGATGAACAAAGCAATTGAGCTTCTTCCTCTCTCTAAAACACTCTCACTTCTCTCTAAAATCATCAGATAATTGCCCCAAAATAAGCCCCAAAGCCTATTTATCAAAATGGGGTCGGGTTATGAAAATAAAAAAATGGACCCCTCGAACTCAGGTATGTGGTCGCACAATGGGTATGCGGGTCGCACAATGGACTGCAAAACTGATGCCCAAAACTGGGCTGCACTGGTCAGGTCTGCGACCATTTTGCGGTCGCAGAATCTGTTTTGCGATCGCATAATGATTCTGCGGTCGCATAATGATTCTGCGGTCGCACATCTGACCGCAAAATCACATTCTTCCAGCCTTTAGTAATTTCGTCATAACTTCTTGTAGGAGTTTCCAAAAGGCGAACGGTTTGAAGCATTAGAAACTAGACTCGAACAGCTTTCATTGGATAGGTTTCTTATCATATAACTCCTTGTATATATATGTATATATGCTCGTTCAAAGTTTGGTCTTGTGTGTACTCATTTGGAACTTTAGTCTATCATGTAATTTCCAATTTGACTTAGACTTATGGCTCTCCTTAGACCCCACATCACTTATAATATATCTCATACACTTATGATCATATCCAATTGATATCTATCATATTAATAGTCCTTGTCTGCACACAAAATAATATAATTAGCGCACATCAACTTTCTTAATAGCGCTTAAGTACTTCAAAATTGTTTGGGGTGTTACAGTATAGGTTATACTCGACCTAGTTCGAATCAACACTTAATCGACCCTTAGCCATAAATAAACATACGATATGTTCGACCTCGTTTGAACTAACATCTACTGGCCCTCGGCCATGATCAAACTTAGGTTTTGTTTCGACCTCATTCGACCCTACTCAAGCTAAGTTATTACGACTAAGGAAACCAAGGCAGCCAAGCATTAAAATCAAAAAGCATACAAACTCGAATAGAAGAAGAAAGAATCAGGTACAAATAACAAAACTGGTATTTCACACTTAGAATAGTTTTTACAAAGGTCCGAAAAAACGCCCACAAAAAACGCAGAAGTCTGCGGCTGAACAAAAAGAAGGTAAAGAAAAGTTATAATCGCCGCCTGGCCCAACAGCGCCATCGGCCTGATCGCCTAGGCCATTCCCATCTGGCCCTTTACCATCACCATCGCTATTAGGATACTCGTCCTCATACCAGGCATCCTCTTCAATCCGATCCATGCCCGCATCCTCCTTGTCATCACCAGCCTCCGGTGTAGCAGGATCATAGCCGCAAACGACCCGAGCTCCACATGCCTTAACACGAGCATCCTCGAAGACGGCTTCTAAAATGGTTCCTACCCTCATCGGGTCTCTAAATATATCCAGCTGGGCCTCGGCGTTAATCCACTCCTCGTACAAATCACGAGTAACATCAAGGAAACTAAAAGCACGAGAAGAGGAAGGTCGAGTCAATTATTGTGTCTTCTCGGCCTCGAGAGCGGCGACTCGATCACAAAGGCCAGAAGCCTCTTTCTCTAATTCTCCAATATGTTCATCAAGTTGCTCTTCTTTGAGCCTGGCCGTCTCCAAGGCACTCTCTCGCTCGGAATGAAGAACACGGATTACGATCTCCAAAGCCTCTGCCTTCCTCATTGACCGAGCTAACTCCGCCTTTTCGAGATCCGCTACCTTCTTGGTGACCTCGCCACTTAAAGCGTACGTTATGAATTCATAATCCTCGAGATCGGCGCGCAACAAGACCACCTGGGCTTGGAGATCCCCGCACTAGGCCTCAACCCCCCTACTAACCTCAAGCTCCTCTTCTTTATCTCTTAGCGCCCTCTCAAGAACGCTACATTTTTTGATGACCCTCACCAGCTTTCCATCCTTTTCCTTCAGTTCGTCTCGGAGAGTCTGAAAATTTCCGCTCTCACCAAACCGCCTACAAATCTCGCGGTGCTTGCCGCGGTATTCACAGTATTTTCGCTCCATCTTCAGAAAAATAGCCTTATGCCTCTCCTCTCTTCGGGCTCTTTCAATCTCCAAAATTATGGTCTGAAAAAGAAAGACAAATAAAACGGGGAATAAGGACGAAGCCTAAATGTTGAACTTGACAAACAAAAAACGGAAGAAGTCGAGAAGCTTACCCTGAGAGCGAGGCCGGCTATGCTCCTTGATAAGGTAGCGTCATCTAGCTTTTCAAAGGTTTTACCCTCCACGTCAGAATAGAGGGGACCAAGGGAAGGAACCACGTTCTCCATATTTACCAAAAAATCTCTATCCATGGGGATCGCAATGGCCTGCGTGGACCCCTCCAGTCTTACTTCAAGTCGGGTAAAACTCTCCCTCATCATCATTACCTCATCGGCATCAATATCAGAGCCTGTCTCATAGCCATCCTTGGCAATGTGTTTTTCCTTTCCTGTCGACCAGTGAAGAAGGACCGCCAACTGGTCGCGGGGCTAATAGATCATCTTGCCGCAAAATATCAGATACTCTCACAAACATCGGGAAGGGACACGCCCTCTACTGCCTCAGCCGATGGAGAAATATCAGGCGAAGACTCGATGTCATCTTCGAGCACTATTGTCGCCGTCTCACGGATGAAGAAATCGCCCCTTACTGAATCCACAGCACGAGTGATCCCATCACCGACATCCACCGATCTTCTCTTATGGGGAACTAAAGTCCCACCACTCAGCGATGACTCTTCCTCATACACTAAACCATACAAAGGAGAAGTCGGAAGCTCTGCTGCCGATGTGTCCGTAGGCGAAGAAGAAACTGATGCTGAGGCAGCAGAAGGTGGGGCCGACGACTGAGCAGACCTGGCCGCGGTGGAAGAAGGAACATGAGTAGATAACCGGGCAGGCCTAGCCGCAGTCACGATCGGAATAGGCTCCGAAAAAGAATGAAGGTTATCACTACCAAGAATAAACTGCAACAAGTGACCATGAGGTCGAGGTAGCAAATATTTGTACAAAGGAACTCACTGGCCAGGGAATAAGCAGGCCCGAACTTCTTGAGATAGCCCGGCCATTCACGAATCCCCACAATGTGAGGCAGAACCCGGCCAATCCAGTTCGGAATATCCCCAACCAAAGGAGGGGGCGTAGTCTTGGTTGTACATAGAAGGGATAAAATGTCAGAATCGGCGACCAAAACAAATCAAGTGCTTTAGCAATCAAAACAAAAAGAAATATATATATATATA
>AWOL01S0019496.1:15614-66746 GCA_000715115.1 Nicotiana otophora | reverse complement strand
TTTTTTTTGGGGGGGGGGAGTTGAACGCGGGTGACCCATGTGACAAGCGGGAACACTCACCACTATACTAACCTCACTATTTTACAAAATATCACTTAGTTACTTGACAGTGGCAAAAAGTTTGGCACATTTAGTCACTAGGCTAGTAAAGCTTTGAAAATAAACAAGACTATCTTGTAATAAAGACTTCGGGTTAAAATCGCCCATATACATTCAATAGCCTACTGGAGAGCATTGGTGCATTAAAACGTGACCATCAGAACCATTTGACCAGTTATTTTTATGCGGGTGGAGGCAAGAAAAATTTTCAATGTACATACCTCAGATGTATGGGCAGCACTCTTTCGGTTCATTAGGTCTGGCTTGGATGCAGCACTAGGATGACAATTACGCTGTGCCTCACAATTCTCTCCATTAACTTGATCCATTCTGCTACTGGCAACCACTGGATAAGGGGCTCTGTCACTGTTATTTTCGGCAGGCTGATGACCCATATGATCCCTCACCAAAGAAGACAGAGTCTCAGCAAACTGTAGTGCATCAGGTAGAGGATCCTTCACCATAGCACGCAGCTCCATCGAACTCAATTTAAGTGCTTCCTGTGCTTTCTCGATTTCAGGCGTAGGCAGGAAGTCCTGTCCACCAGATGCATCAAGTCCTAACTCAATAGAGTCACTGATCCTAACACCTCCACATGTCCGAGCTAATGCTCCTCTGGTGCGTCTGAAAGCAACATGCTTCTGCCTGGGCAATGCATTTCCTTTGCGCACTTCTGCAAGCACAAAAAACAATCATCTCAACATGAAACCCATAAAACTGATACGAGTTCAACAATTAATATATCAAAAAAGAAATAACGACAAAATTGCTATGGGTCCAACAAGGAAATGTCAAAAAGTAATCTTTTATCTCTTATCAAATGATAGCCCATATATACCAGAAAAAGCAAAAAGTTCAGCCTTTAACACCAACATCCAGAATTGGTCATATATTCACTTACATAAACCAACAATCAGATCATAGGTACTTATAAAAAGTATTCATACAAATACATATCTCAAGTTAGATCATATCATAGATTTTAACAACACATTCACACAAAGATTTAACATCTTCAGACACATTTTGCAGATGTAATGTTACATATTACAGCTCTACCTCTGACATTATTCCTGCAAGTCCCTTGTTCGTTCACCCCTCCAAAAAATGCCCTCACCGTATCATCACTCCTGTAAGTCTCCGCCACAACATCAAGAAAAGGAGGCCCAATTCTCTCTTTAGCTTCTCTAACGAAAACCATAACCGCCTCAACAGGAAATATGCCTTTACTTCTCCTTATCACATTGTCACAACACTTATCTTCCCATAACGCTGCTTCTATTTCATCCCTCCAATCCCATAACTCTTCACATGCGAACCCTACATTCTCCATTTTTTCCATTAAATTAATTCTCTTTTTCCATATCCTCTTTACTGCTTCAAAATACTTTCCTTTATCACTTTCCGCCCCTATTTCATTCAAAAATTTCACCGTGCATTCCACTGCCACCGCACAGTACGCGGATTTCAGTTCCTTTAAAGTTTCAGTTCCTTCTTGATGATCTAGTTCCTCGAATAGTTCGAGAAGTTCGAGGATTTTCTCAGTAACTGAACCGTTAGAAATCTCGGATTCAAGTTTTCTGAGGATTAGGGCTTTTTTGAGGTTCAAATTGTCGTTTGGAAGTGGAATAGTGTGAATTAGAGCGTTGAGTATGCTGTCATCGAGCGGTTGCCGGAGGATGAATTCGAGAATCCAACGGGATATATCAACATCCATTTGTTAAGCCTGAAATGAGCCTTAAGAACCCTAAAATTGAATTTCGAATGACTATTCTACGGTGTGTTGAGAAAGGGGATTTTGTCGGGTGCTTCTCAGTTCTATACTTCTATTGTCTTTCTTCCCGGTTTCCTAAAAGCTCCGGCCAAAATACTCCGGCGAGCTCCGATGAAATATACTCACTAATTGGAAATGATCTTACTCTTCTTAAATGGTGTATGACTACCAAATGATTAAAAATTTCATTCATTTCAGGAGTAATAATTAAGTATTTCCTTTGTTTAAAATAGAATGGTGACTTCCCAAGTACGATATCAAATCCTTCACTTAGTGTTTTGTGCCAATTCAAAAATTGATTTTTTAATCATTTTAAATAAAATTTAAAATCTAATTATTTTAACTCTATCACCTCTTAATTGAAGTATAGATATCCTCTTAGTTTTTTTTGTGTGCGCCTTGTAAGAATGTGAGTCCAGAACCATAATGATGTAAATTTGGACTAAAAATACAAAATAGGTGAAAAACAAATATTGAAAACTTTTTTATATATAACGCATGTGTTTAGTGCGATATACCTTGGATATGGAAAAGCAATTACTCAAATGTTCTCATAATACTCTTATAACTAAAATTACTTGAAACAATTTATAAAAAAAATATAATCAAAAAAAATTATGTTTAATTTTCTAAATAATAACAATGGCATATAAAATGAAACACAAGGAGTATTTATACATAAAATTCGTTTCTATAAAGAATTTGGTGAACTTGTTTACTAATACTGCAACAATTGAACACATCTTTTTTCTTGAAGTATAAACTTCTAATTTCTTTTGTCTTTGTATTTTCTGTATACATTTAACTAATGCATGAATATTAAGTCTCAAGGATAATTTTGTATTTTAATAAAAATATACAAATTCTTCCTTCATAAGGTAGGGTTAGATCTGCGTACACATTACCCTCCCCGACCCCGGTGTGAGATTTCACTGAATTTGTTGTTGTTGTTGTTGATAAAATAAACAAATGATTTTCCACAAACTTATTTTTTAGAGGTGAGAATTGTCATTCTAACTCTCATGGAATGAAAAATCTTTGTCCACGAAATTATTTTTATAACTTACAAAAAATTCAAGTTGGTGTTTATTAAAAAGTTTTCTCAAGTTCTTTTTAGTTTTTGTTATTTCTTAAAAAGGAAAACTACATTATGAAATTGTGGTGAGGGTGTTTTCCAAATAATGTTTCAATAAAAATCCCGCCCCACCCCACCTACCCACCCATCCCATCCACCCTAAATAAAAATATTATTAATAATACTTTCTATTCATGTTATAGATAGTTTTTTTTTCATTTCAACAAATGAGTATTTTTTTTCATGATATAAAAAGTATTTATTTTCATTTTAACAAAAGAAATACTTTCTTTTCATGTAGAAAAAGTATTTTTTTTATTTCAATAAAAAAAATATTTTCTACTCTCTGATCAAACACTAACAAATATTTTTCGTAAAAAAAAATTTATTCATCGAACAAATAAGGAAAAATAAGTGTCACTCATTTTTCGTAAAAACATTTTCGGTGGAAAATATTTTTTCGTTCGTACCAAATACACCCATCTGAATATTTCTTACTAAATAAAAAGACTCACGTGATCCGCCCTGCGAAAAGCTAGCTGGGATTCCGTTAAAAAGTCAAAATTAAATTATTAAACAACAAAAAGCTATAAATATGGTGGTGAAATTTTCCGCATTCTGCTTCTAATGCTTTTAACGTTCTATCAAACACTTAGCGCACATCACTTACCTCCATTTCCGTGATCCGAAGCTTTTCAGGTTCTTCCATTTTCTTCCATTCTTTCTCCATATTACCTGTACGTATATTTGTATGAATATTATAATATCCAATTTGTATCTATATCTAAGTAGCAGATCTATAATTTCACAAAGCGTATTATTGCAATTTGCATCTCCCTGCGGAGGCCAATCGAAAATTTTGAATCATTTGGTGCACTGCTTAACATATTCTTAGTTTTTGCTTTAAAAAATTCTCTGTACATAAGTATACTGCATTTTTAAAATTTATTCACACACACGTGCATGTTGATCCACCGCATATATGATGGATTCGTGTATGGTTTTTAATGGATTGTTATATCTCGTTGAGTAAATCACATTTATATCGGAATTGGACGTTTATTTTCAGCTGAGCTGGTTTTGTATGGATGCACGATTGCGATGAGGTAAGAGTTTGGATGTGAAATTGCAAAATGATTTGCATTTATCTTTTTTTTTTTTTTTAATGATATAAGAGGTGGAAAAATTACATTTGATGTGCAGATTTTGAGGTTGGGATTGGAGAAAAAGCGAAAATGAGCGAAGGGCAGAGGTTTCAGCTGGGGACCATAGGGGCACTGAGTTTGTCGGTGGTGTCTTCTGTGTCCATTGTTATTTGCAATAAGGCGCTTATTAGCACCCTAGGTTTTACATTTGGTTAGTTTCATAACTTCTCTCAAAAGGCATTTCTTTTTTGTGTATTTCTGTGTGTGTGCACATGTTTTCTTCCATTAGTATAATGACTAATTTTACGAGTGAGTTGCTTATGTTGTAGAACTTGCTTCGTGAAATTAGGTACTTGCTTTACAATTAACATTTAATTTACCTTGAAAAGATAAATTATTTAATGCATTTAGAGGGGGAATGGACATAAAGGATTTCATATAGCCAACAGGAACTATTCAGATTGAGGCATAATTGATTGATTCGTTGATTACTTTCACATGGTGAATCACCAGAGTTTGTGGGGGAAAAGATTTCTAAGATTGTTGTTGTTTGGACGAATGTCATTCAGTAAACCTCAATATTTTACGCCAAAAAAATGGGTTCGACTGTTTGTAATTAGTCGGTAGCAGAAACAGCTAAAATATTTTGGCTTAGTTATTTCTTTTGTTTATGTTCTTCTTTACATACAACAACAACAACAACAACAACATACTCAGTATAATCACACAAGTGGGGTAAAAAGGTTGTTTCCGCTAGACCCTCGGCTCAAGAAAAAGTGAAACCTTCAGTTGATCAACTTGCAATTATTTCCTCTGTTCCTCTAATGTATAACAACTTAATTTGACAGTTGATCAACTTGGCTTATGTCATACTGATAGGAGGAGAGAACATAAAATCAGGTCCAAGTGTATGCATAGTAGTTAAACAAAAAGTATAACATAATGCAAATCACTCTTGTGCATTTACATCTAAAATATGTTAAACACCTCTTAGACATCCCAGAAACAATTTATTAGGCTGTCAGTTGGCACTTCCAGTTTGGTTCTTGAAAAACCTAATAAAAGAAATTGTCAATTTTATTTTGTTCAGCTTTCAGTTCTAACTTTTTATGTTACTTTCTCAGCTACGACTTTGACAAGCTGGCATCTTCTAGTTACATTTTGTTCTCTCCATGTGGCTATATGGATGAGATTGTTTGAGCACAAGCCTTTTGATCCGAAAGCTGTTATGGGCTTCGGAATACTGAATGGGTCCTCCATTGGACTTCTTAATCTAAGCCTGGGGTTTAATTCTGTCGGTTTTTATCAGGTTCATTCTTTTTCCTTTCTGCTATTAATGACTATCTGGCAAAAACATTTTAAACCTGTCTGCCTTTACTAGTGATATATCAGGTTAAGATCTTTTTCTTGTTGTTTTTAACTCTCTTTTCTTTAAGTTTTCCTTTTTCTCATTTCTTGTCCCCTTATTTCTGTACCTATGTTTCAAGGTATAACAATGTATCCGCTGGAAATTAGTTTGATATAGTAAAGTGTTTATAAGATCTAGAAGCTGCACGACATGATTTTACAACTGGAAATAGCTTGTTCCTCTATGACCTTAAGTTACTCACGATGAAGATGTGCTGCCAAAATCTTATCATGAAATGTTTAATGGTCATTACGACATTAACTATCAACATAGCTAGCTGAATTCTAAGGTCTTTTCCATTTTCATTCTTTGGAAAGGGCAGCAAGCTTCTTCCTTTTTGTGGTTAGACACGAATTTACTTGATGTGATGTGATCCTCTTGTTTCCTGCTGCTCTCAAACTCTCATTATAGCTTAATTCTATTTTGTCTCTGTAGAGGAGATCTTTAGCTTATGGTTAATTTCGAAACTTAAATGCAGTTATTTGTTCTGATCTTTTTACTGCTTTTGCATTATAGATGACAAAATTAGCAATCATCCCCTGTACAGTTCTTTTGGAGACTCTTTTCTACAGGAAAAAGTTCAGGTAAAATTTGCTAATGTTGACTTACTCAATTTTCTTTACTATTTCCGAAAAGTTCTTCAAAAGTGAGTCTATGTTTACACTAGGTAGATGGAGTATCACAGTACATTACCTTCACAGCCATTGTTATTTCTCTTTTGGAGCATTTTTCTCTTCCAAATAGTGATCTATTCTCGTTTTGTTAAGCTTGGAACATTACATTGAGGAAGCTTTTTCACCACCATGTGTTTGGCTCAATCCAGAATTAATTTCTTTGAATAATTAGAATTTGAGCCTGAATCTTGCCCTTATCTGTTAAGTTGAATATCAGAGGCATAACATTAGTCACATATACATTCATTTCTTCTTGATTTGATAAAGATCAACTTCGACAAAATCTATGGCAAAAGAAAGGTGTTTAAGACAACTATCTGCATCAAAATCTATATAAAACGGCAAGTAGTGTCTAGAGGAAAATACTCAGGGACCTTTGATTGAGTATTCGCCCCTTGCATGTCTATTTTACTTTTGTAGATCCTGAAGGTGCTTTTTTTTCTTTCAAATAGGGGTGATCAGGTGCATTATGCAGGCTGAAAGTAATTCAAGCGTTTGCTAGATTTTGGACCCAAAAAAAAGTTGGTTAGCATCTATTAGGGAATGCTAGCAAAAGCGCTTTCATCATCTTAGCTAATTGATTTTTGTGTTAGAAATTCTACTACTTTAAGATTATGACTGAAAGTCTACTGGTACTAGGCAAAGATCTTAAGTGCCATTAACAGGGTTAAAGGTAAAGCAGAAGATTAAGTTCTTGACAAATTGTGCTTTTGAAATGCATATATGCCTGTGAAATGCTGTTAATCATTAAGATTGTTAGAGCCAACCATATCAAATTTGTTTTAGGGTCCTTAACAATTCAGAGATCCATTTGGAACATTATCGGTCAATTTCATTAGTTTTCCTGTTAGGCTTGACCACTCTCAAGATTGTTTCTCCTATTTTTATGTGATGTTCAGAAGCATCCTTGTCAACATGGATGGAATCTTTTTCAAGGAAATTCTTTCTTGTTTGATTCAAATATTGACGATTATTTAAGCCTGAGTTAGATGCAATATTGAGGTTGCAAGTGACTGGTAAATTATCATATAAAAATAATAGTCATGGGGCGGTAAGTCATGGAACTATTTGAAAATGTGAGAGGAGATAATGGGTGATTTTTACTCTGAGTATCAGTGTGCACAAATAGAGTTTATTTTTCGCTCCAATATTATTATTATTACTATTATTATTTTGATAACTGAGAAACCCTGAGGGTCAGTGGGGCACGGTTCGAAACTCATGGATAATGAGCCCAACGTTCTAACCTTCTCCACTTAAATACTAAGCTTTTGCCTATGAGAGAGTCCAATTCATGACATGCGCCTAATCCACACGTCGCGCACTGCACTCTTACTACAAGACCAAAGCCCTGGAAACTATTTTGGCTCCGCTATTGTGATCTAATTAACCTCTATGTATCTGTTGGTCCTCAGTGATGTTAGTGCTCTATGAAGTGATACTTTTAGCTCTACAGGTTCTGCTTTCATCTACTGTTTCGCTTTATGCATTTATGAAATTACTCCTTTAGTTGTACATATTTACTAACGAGTTTATTTTTCTCTCAACTATGATTTGCAGTAGGAATATCCAGCTTGCACTTACCGTTCTTCTCTTTGGGGTTGGAATTGCTACAGTAACTGATTTGCAGCTCAATCTCTTGGGTTCTGTTTTATCTATGTTTGCAATTGTCACCACTTGTATTGCACAGATTGTATCCTTTGCTGTATTGCCAATCAATTCTTTCTGTTCTTTGCCTCAGTGGCTCCATGCCTCCATCCACTTCATAGATCTTCAGTTTAGCAACCTTATTTGTGGCAAATAAGATTTAAATTTTTTTTGGAAGTTATTTATATGTATTAGCAAATGCTGTAGGACCTATAATTTACAACGATTGTGTCATATCTTTCTCTTGCGTGGATATCTTAACCCATCTTCTCAGATGACGAATACCATCCAGAAGAAGTTCAAAGTTTCTTCAACCCAGCTCCTGTATCAGTCTTGTCCTTATCAATCACTTACCTTGTTTATAGTAGGACCATTTTTGGATGGGCTTTTGACAAATCAGAATGTGTTTGCTTTCAACTACACACCAAAAGTTCTGGTAAGTTAGATTTTTTTTTTTCAATTGTAAGTTAGATATTAGCATTATTCATTAACTTCAACGTGTTGATGGCAGGCCTTTATTGTTCTCTCCTGCCTTATATCTGTGTCCGTGAATTTCAGTACTTTTTTGGTAATTGGCAAGACTTCTCCAGTCACCTATCAGGTCCTTGGACATCTAAAAACATGTCTTGTTTTGGCCTTTGGGTATGTTCTTCTTCGTGACCCCTTCAGCTGGCGAAACATTCTGGGCATCGTCATTGCTATGCTTGGAATGATACTCTATTCATATTGTTGCACCATTGAGAGCCAGCAGAAGTCCATAGAGGCTGCATCCCATCTCTCTCAGGTATTATTACACCTTTGTTTTTTAGTATTCTACATTATGTCGTGTCTTTCCGGAACATAGACAGACAAAAAGGTACTCCTATTTTTCATACTAAGGGCCAATGATTTGCAAGATTGCCAGTAATGGAGACCGGTAGGCCCAATATTACCTCCTCTCATTTCACCTGATTACACTACTGCTAAATCTGCAATATGCTTACAAATGGATCAGTTAGTGGCACGGCTCCCTTTACTACCTCCTATTGTGTTACCTCATTACACTACTACTACTACTACTACTACTACTACTGCATTTGTGTTATGATTTGCTAACAAAACTGTTTAGTTAGTTGCACCCCCATAGGAAGGGCAGATCTAGAAGAAAGTTAATATTTAAACCTTATGCTCCCTTCACTTTAAATAGCTGATCTTCTGGGAACTTGTTTTTTATTAAGTATTAAATTTTCCTCTATGTTAGACACATAGATGTACTAATCCTACCTGCTGTTTCTGTGGTTGAAGGTCAAGGAAAGTGAATCTGATCCTCTAATAAATGTTGAAAAAGGCACTGGCAATTTAGCAGATAGTGTTGTTGCAAAGGCTCCTGGCTGGAATTCTAGCAAGGATCAGCATGTATAAAATTTCTGACGGTTGGCTATTGACTAGCGGTTGATCAGAGTATAGATATAAGTTTTCAGCGATGAAGATGTCGCTGCGAAGTTTCCCATACGTCGCAGAATGTGTTACAACTTACAGGATTTGAAAAGAATATAGCTTTCTAATTTGCAGTTGGTAGATTTGAAGGAAAGGATAGCTGTCCTAACGTAGCAGTTTCTTCTTGTACGAGTTAGACATATATATAGCATACAGTTTTTCCTAGTTAAGTATTATGTTCTTCAGAAACTCTCAGATTAGTTTTTCTCGGATTAGTTTGTTCTTATGAAGACAATGAAGATGTTGCAATCAGATTTCAATTCATAAAAGGTAATAAAATTTTGTTTGACTTGTAAAATAGCAGCTTTGCCATTCTTTTTTAGACGAAGTAATATGGGTTTGTAACTTTTGTATGGAGGGACAGTCCAATCAAAACTAGAACTACTCCTAAGGTCGACGGAAAAACGCAAAAAAGTGGAAAAATGTTTGCACCAGCCGGGAATCGAACCCGGGTCTGTACCGTGGCAGGGTACTATTCTACCACTAGACCACTGGTGCTTAAGAGTTGTAATTGGTTCTAAAGTATATTGTATGTTCACTATAATTTCATTTGGCAAAATGATTTTATTATTTACTCATTCCGTTCAAATTATTTTCTTATTCATCCATTTTAAAAATAATGACATATTTTTTATTTGAAAATAATTAAATTTATAGCTTCTATTTTATCTAATGAGAAACTTTTATAGTCTTATAAATATTATAGTATGTTTAAGACCATAAATTTAAAAAAAATTACAATAATATAAATATTAAGAAGCACAAGTTTCCAAGAATATTATGTTTTTTCTTAAATTTCGTATCATTGACTCTCTGTCACATAATCTTGAGACTTGAGGTAATATACAACTATCAGTAACATTAAAGAAACTTTAAGGGGCAGAATGATCAGCCGCGAAAATTAGGGGTACTCCAATATTACCATCGATTTACATTGCTCCCATTCTCTGGAAAAAAAAAACGAAAACCCTAGGTTCTGTAAGCAGCCGTCGAGTTCAAGCCAGCTCCGAAAATGGTAAGAGAAAGTTTAACTTTTCTACAATGTCAGTTAAATCTCAGCAAACTATCGCTCCCTAAGCTTTTTATTTGTCAAATTTGCAGACGTTCAAGAGAAGGAACGGAGGTCGCAACAAGCATGGACGTGGCCACGTCAAATTCGTGCGTTGCTCCAACTGCGGCAAATGCTGCCCTAAGGTACCACTTTAAATACTGAGATAAGCACACAATGGTTTTGGATCATAAATATTATCGGTTTTTTTTGTTCCTCTGAAACTATTGTTGATCCTTTTTGATTTTAGGTGCATTGTACGATTTTATTTGCTTTCCGAGATCCACGTTATCTGTTGAGCTTTTATACATAGAGTTGTGAGCCTTTAGTGTAAGATAATGAACAAATTGCCCTGTGAGATGAATGATTTGTACTTGAATGAACCCTGTAGCACTTGTTCAGACCCAAATTCACTTAAGTATTTATAAATATTTGAATGTGAACCCAGTTATTATTATTGTATATTAACTCGAGGTCACTGGAGTAACTCATAAACTTCAAATACTGGATGCGTCTGTAATATAACTAACCTCATCTAGTTTGAGGTGTAGTTTGTTGATTGACACGCAGAGTTGTAGATGCCTGCTGGTTAGTGCTTGTCACCTTGTTGATCGGGTTTGATGAAAGTGCTGTGCATGTTCAGTAGTAGTTCGGGAACTTCATCAGTTTGATGATTTATGTTATTTAGTATAGTTCATATTGTGGAAGTCTGTTCTCTGAGTTATAGCCGAGATCTACAGTAGAGTGTGTCTGTTTTGTATCTTAAGACCAACACGGTAACAAGAGAGGTGTGTGGCTCAACTTTCTTGTGGCATTGTTATCATGCTATGATGTTGATATAAGACAAGTTTTTTAACAAGAGTTTGCTACTTAATTTGATGTTTAGTACTCCTATTATGACAGGACAAAGCCATCAAGAGGTTTCTTGTGAGAAATATTGTTGAGCAAGCAGCTGTTAGGGATGTGCAGGAAGCTTGTGCTTTTGAAAGTGAGCCTCTTTTTTTCTTTTCCTGTGAATATGTTGTGGAAGAGACTATAGAGTGGGTCTTTCTTTGTTTCTTAGTGATCCTCGTGGAGCACTAGTTTATACTCATAGAGCAGCTAACATGAAATATGTTCTCTGCAGCGTACACTCTGCCTAAGCTGTATCTGAAGATGCAATATTGTGTATCATGTGCCATCCACTCAAAGGTGGTTAGGGTCCGCTCTCGAACTGATAGGAGGGTCCGTGAGCCTCCACAGCGATTCAGGCGCCCAAGGGTATTCTAATTTCGATGCTTTGTGCAACATATGTTATGAGCTTTAGTGAACCAATCTTGGTCTTTTGCTTAACTAGAGCTTCTTTGTGGTTATTTCAGGATGATGCTCCAAAGCCTGGTCAAGCTCCGCGGGTTCCTGGAGCTGCTCCTACGGCAGCTCGTACTTGAGTGCCTGGTGTTTTGATCATGTTGTTTGACTTGGATTCTAGATAATGTGAAAGTTACTATGAAGTTTTGTTATATATGGTGGTTTTGAGTACTTTTTTTGGGGTTCAGTTTAATGGGACCAAGTACTATTTTATGACATGAGATTCTGGCTGGAGAATAGAGAGATTTAAGTTCTATGAATTTATGCATTTACTGTTTTCTTTGAGATATCACATCTGCCTGATTTGTCAAATAATCAGTTAGTTTTTTCTAAATCTGAATACCAAATACAAACCTTGTTGGAAGCAATGCCGCTGATGTAAGACTGATCAAACAGACAGCCCTTACATATTGAATTTTATGAGTTATTTTTCTACTGAGAATATCGGAATACCTGGTCGTTGTTTCTAAATCGAGATGAATTAGCCAGTGATTGCAAGTTCAACTTTCTTCATCATTGTGGTCGTTTGAGTATAATATTGTTTCTTGTATTCAACTCCAACTAATATCCATCCTGCAGTGTACAATATATTTTACTTTCTAGAATGACGTTAGAGAATTGTATATAGGCGGTTTGCCTTAATGGTTTGTCTAGCCATAATAAAGCGTTCAGGTTTGTTGGATTGTCATTTCCCTTTCCTCGTGAAATTTCCTAACATCCATAGCGAGAAATCGAGATAACTTCAAGAGATAATTGTGAATTTTTAGTCTTATTTGTCAAGGTTCGCATACTTTTCCATTTAGGGTCTGTTTGGAAAGCCACCAGGTAATTGGAATAGGTATAATTACTAGGGTAGTAATTACACAGTATTGTAATTACAACGAACTGTTTGTTTGTCATAATGTAATTACAGTGTAATTATAAGTGTACTGTTTGGTTGCACAAGTGTAATTACACAATTAGATTAAATTATAAATATAAATTTAATTATCAAAAATTAAAAAGATAAGATTTAACACATATATGCCTTTATAAATAATATTATATTTGATATCTAAGATAGATATTGTGTTTTGAAAATATATTAATTACTAATCATATATTTGTAACTAATATTATAAAAATAATTGATATATATATATATATATATATATTTCAAATTAATGTAATATTTTACTTTAATCAATTATAAAAACTAAAAATACATATTTTGTAAGAATATCATGGACTGCATGCTTGATAAAATGATTAGTAATGTCATAACATTACTCAAATATTTTACGAAAAAATAATCTATCAATTTTAACTGAAAAATGAATGCCATGCAATCCAAATTAATAAGTGAATAGTACTAAACAAAATAAAATGGAAGCAAAAATATAACATAAACTAAAAATCCAAAAATAAATAAATAAACATAATACTCTTATGTAAAATTACAACATAACATAAAATATCTACATGAAATCAAAGGTTGAAAAATAAGAATATTATTTGAATATTAAAAAGTAATCTATCATTTTAATATAGTTAAGTTTGCATATAATCTCATCAAATAACAAAGTTCAACTTTAATGACATCACTCATTATAAGTCAAGCTTGTGGATAACTTATTCTTTCTAACATTATGGGTATAATTTTTAGAAAAATTAGAATAATAACATAGCTAAATGTAATAAGAAAATAAAAAAAAATAATTAAGAAAGAAACAAAATTATGAGAATTTTTGTAGAAACACGTGAAGTAAAGGTTGAAAAATGAGAAATAAGGAAATAAGAAATAAATAACGTAAAAAAAATAATATTTTAAAAAAAAAGAATTTAAAAAGTTAAAAAAAATTTAAAAGAAAAAAAAGAATAGAAATAAAAAGTAAATTAAAAAAATAAAAGAGATTCAAAAATAACATGGTAATTACACTATGTAAATTACCAGCAATTCTCAGCTTCCCCCCTGAGAATTGAAGAGTATAATTACACCCCTTCAATTACACTCAATTACATGCTAACCAAATAATTACTTGGTCTGACAAACATGCCAAAACAGTGTAATTACACCCAATTACATCCAAATCTAATTACAAGATGGCTTCCAAACATGCCCTTAGAGTTTGCTTTGCTACTGCCAACAATTATTAGGTTAAGGGGCTTATCCAAACAAACAGAATCATTTGTCTGATCAGTGGTAGCTTTCTTTTTTCCTTTTGTATACAGTTATGTCACTGGGAAGTTGCACGCTTAAACTGTGACCCAATAAGTTTGGTGGCTCTACGACACTAAACTTAAGAAAACGACTCTTTGTAGGAAGAGATACTAACATTTTTTTAATATAATTTTCTATTCTATTTCTAGCATGGATAGCTGACATATATAACATGATAAATGACTTATAATAGCGGGTAGAACTACGCTGACAAAGTAAAAATATTATGTTGGGTGTGCGAAAAAAGTCTTATATCGGTAGCTGAAAAGATTGTGAGCCTACTCATAAGGTGTAAGGATCTCTTAATGGTGTGAGGCCTTTTGGAAAAACCATGCAGGCTTGGCCCAAAACGGACAATATCACACCATGTTAAGAGTGTATTTGAACTGTTTTAGCCCAACAACTGGTATCAAAACCCAGGTTCTGCGGGATGAGTATGTCGATGGCAGAGTGATGGTGCGAGACTCGGTTTGGAGACGCGCACATAAAAAGAAGCTAGTTGTGGGCTTCAATTGTCATAAACACTCTAACAATGTAGGTGGCACACAGTGAATCTCAGAAAGAAAAAGACCCGTGAATTGGTGGGCGTGCGAACAAAGTCTCACGTTGGTAGTTGAAAAGATTGAGAGCCTACATATAAGGTGTAGCCGTGTAGGGATCCTTAATGGTGTAAGGCCTTTTGGGAAAAATCGTGCTGGCTTGGCCCAAAGCGAACAATATCACACCATGTTAAGAGTGTATTTGGGCTAGTTTAGCCCAATATATTAGCATTGTCTTCTACATAATTTAAAGAAAATTTTACCTCATATAGGAAAGATATATACCTTATTTATTATAAACTAAAATTATTTTAAAATATTATTTTCTATAACTACTTTTTATATTTTATAGCAAAATAGAAATTTATGATATATACTACCATTGAGACATGCAATACGCTATTTATGTTTTTCCTCTCTCTTTCTTTGAATTAACACAAGATTCTCTCTCAGATTTTTTCTTCTTTCTCTCTCTCTTCGAGCAACTCAAGCCCTAGTATTGATGGCAGACGAGAAAGAAAAATCTCTCTCTCTTCGAGCAACTCAAGATATACGCCCTATTATTGATGGCCGACGAGACATTAGAATAGAGTAGAAGGCAATCGGGAAACAGAAAAGAGTGAATTTTTCGAAGAGAAATGAGCAATGTGATGAACTCTTATCATAAATTTATTGTACGGATCTGACAAACTTTCTTCTCTTCTTGGCCGGAAAATGCCATCTCCGACGAGCTTTCTCCTCTTCTTTGCAATTTAGTCACATACAATGATACAAATACATTGTATTATGTATAAATTCACTCAAATACATTATATTTTTTATATAAATATATTTTTTTGCCTGTATTATGTAGTTCGAAGATCTGGATTTTTTTAATACAGCTGAATACACATGTATTCATGCATACTGTACATACTGTAACGACCCCAATTGTCACCCTCTGTAGGTTGTTGTGATGGCACTTAGTCTCTAAAGCTAGGCAAGCCTAACAATTTGCGAAAATACATAAAATAAAACTGAAGCCCAATTCTCAACATATGAAATAAATATAAACTGCAATTCAATAATTTGAACTCCCAAAACCCGGTAGAAATAAGTCACAAGCTTCTAAGAGAAATACTAAGTGTCTCTATACATCAGAGTCAACCAAAATAAGGAAACAACATGATAAGGATAGAGGGGGACTCCGAGGTCTGCGGACGCTGGCAGATGTACATTGAAGTCTTTGTATACAGGTAGCTCACTGATATCTGGGCTGGTAAGCGGTACCTGAATCTGCATAAAAAGATGTGCAAAAGATTAGTATGAGTACACCACAACGGTACCCAGTAAGTGCCAAACCTAATATCGGTAGAGTAGTGATGAGGTCAGGTCAAGCCCTACTGAAAATAATAGAAAAATAAGACAGAGGATATAATAATATAATGAAATGACTGAGGAGTGAACAAAACAACAAATAGAGGTAAACAACAGGGGGCGCTCCCGAGGTACCGGCTCGTAGTCCCAAAAGTAAATATGCAGTACAAGGGGATCTCACGAGGATCCGCCTCGTAGTCCCAAAGTAAATATGCAACGGATAACCGAAGGAAAATAACAAATTTACAACAAGAACCTTACAGTTAAAGATTTTAATCAAATCAAGGAAGCAAGTAATTCAGCTAAGCATGTTACACATATTGCAAGTAAGAGTTAAGGCACGTAAACATGTGATACTAGGCTAAACATGATCACTACATATACTAAAGCAACTCAGTTAAAGAATTTAAAAGAAGACTACTCATCAAGAACTGATATTTCCAAATTTAGCCCTCACATATCACAAAATGTTATAACAATATCAAATTCTAAGAGGATTTTTCCCACACAGGATTAAACAAGCCATTTACTTCGAACCACGCTCAATCAGTCAAGTAGTATGACTTTCCCTCGATTTTTCGACTCCGATCGGCTCGAATCTAGTCATAATTAATTAGATTAAGTCAATACAAATTATAGGAATAAATTCTATATGAAAATACAAATTTTCTAATAAAAATCCGAAATTTAACTCTAAAATCGTCTGTGGGGCCCACGTTTCGAAACCCGATAAAAGTTATAAAATATGAACGCCCCATTCAACCACGAGTCCACTCATACCAAATTTACTCAAATCCGATACCAAAATCTCAATCAAAATTCAAAAGTTTGGTTAAAGAACTTCTTCCATTTTCCCCAAATTTCCCAACTTAAATCTCAAATTAGAAGATGAAATTAATGATAGATTAGTGGGATATAAGAAAAAATAAGTGAATAATCATTACCCAATCGATGCCTCTGAACATCCCTCAAAATCTCGTCCAAATCTGTGCTCGCTATCTCAAATTTTGATAAAAATGGCAAAAACCTTGATTTGAAATGTTTATATCTGCCCAGTGAAATCCTTCTTCGTGAACGCAGCCTCACTCTCGAGTTCGTGAAGCATAAAAATTCATTCAGAACCTCCTTTGCGAACGCGGGAACCTCATCGCGAATGCGTAGGCTAAATGCATGGGACCCCCTGCCCGTTCCTCTGCGCGAAAGCGAGGTCCCTATCGCGAACGCGTAGGCTCAATGCTCCAGCTTTGCGAACGTGGGAACCATATCGTGAACGCTAAGAACAAAACCAAGCTGGCCTCCAAGATGCCTTACGCGAACGCGATACCTCTCTCGCGAATGCGATGAAGGAAACCACCAACTGATGCACCAGATTTTTCTGCAATTCCAACAAGTCCAAATCTAGTCCGTTAACCACCCGAAATCTATCCGAGGCCCCCGGGGTCTCAACCAAATATACCAACAAGTCCTAAAATATCATACGAACTTAGTCGAAATCTCAAATCACATCAAACAACGCTAAAACCACGAATTATATCCCAATTCAAGCTTAATGAACTTGAGAATTTTCAACTTCTACATTCGATGCCGAAACATGTCAAATCAAATTCGATTGACCTCAAATTTTGTACACAAGTTATAATTGATATTACGGACCTACTCCAACTTTCGAAATCAGAATCCGACCCTGATATCAAAAAATTTACTCCCGGTCAATCTTCCCAAAAATCTAACTTTCGTCATTTCAGGTCTAATTCAGCTACAGACCTCCAATTCACAATCCGAACATGCTCATAAGTTCAAAATCATCCAACGGAACTAACGGAACCGACGAAACCCCATTTCGGAGTCATCTTCACACAGTTCCAACTACAGTCAAATTTCTAGAACTTAAGCTTTCGTTTTAGGGACTAAGTGTCCATTTCACTTCAAAATCAATAACAAATCCCCTCGGCAAGTCACATAAGCATAAAATGATACAGGGGAGGCAGTAAATAGGGGATCAGGGCTAATACTCTCAATACGACCGGCTGAGTCGTTACACATACAATATGCATGAATACATAAAACAACAACAACAACAACAACCCAGTATAATCCCACTAGTGGGGTCTGGGGAGGGTAGTGTGTACGCAGACCTTACCCCTACCCTGGGGTAGAGAGGCTGTTTCCAAATGACCCCCGGCATCCTTCCCTCCAAGAACTCCCCACCTTGCTCTTGGGGTGACTCGAACTCACAACCTCTTGGTTGGAAGTGGTTGAATACATAATATAAACATTGAAATACACTGAATACAAACATTAAAGTAGAACAAAATATAAACAGCGAATATATTTAATTTTAAAATACAGTAAAATACACTAAATATAAATGAAAATACAATGAATACAACCAATAAAATATACTGAATACAGCAATAATAACATATATTAGGAATAACTAACATACTATTAATACAAATACATTTGAATACACTGAATATAAAATAGTGAATACAGTAAATACAAACATTAAATCTAATGAATGCAACAATAAAAAATATATTGAAACACACTAAATACAATAATTATATACAACTGAAAAATCATTCTAATTAATTGGGTTGATAATGAGGCATGTTAGAATTGATTTTGTTGAGTTATATTTGGAGTGTATCACACTAATTGATATTATTTCCGTTATTAGACAACTGGACATACCTATTTTTAAGGTGATTGTCGTTACTGTATTCATGAATACATGACGCGAATACATGCGCGTACAACTGGACTGCCCTGATTTTAGACGCTTTTTGCTGTTGTATTCATGAATACAACAACGCGAATACAGCGAATACACTATGTAACAACTAAATAGTAGCTATAGTAAGTAATTATGTATATGATAGCTATAGAAAGTTAATAGCCACTAAACAATAGTGATTTATGAAAATTGCTCTAATTTAAAACCTTTTAGTAACTAGCTTACATAATGTACAACAAACAAAGAAAAAACAAGAATTATGGTCTCTATATAAGTGTAGAGACGGAGAGAGGAGGATGTGACATAATCCTTAGACTTGTGTGGCCTGCCGAGCAACAGAATTCTGAAAATACGAGATGGATAAAGAAGTTTGGATTTTCGTCCTATGCTAAAGTCAAGACGAATAGTTTTAACTCCAAATATCTCTATTCAGTGTCACTTCATAGGACAATAATTGTTGAAAATATGTTTAAGCGACAAATTAATAACACATTGAGATAGCAAGTTTTAGGTTATATGTGCAATGAGAAAGATTAATTTACTCTAATTTAGTAATTTATGCTCACTCCTCTATAATGTATTTCTCCAATATTTCTTTTCTTTGTTCAACATAGAGAGAGAGATCGAAACTCCTCTTTCGACAAGCAAGTTGGTCTTCACATGGTCGCACTTGACATGTTATCTTGATATTGAACTAAGGTAATAAATACATATTTTTTCATTACTATAATAATGTAAAAATATTATTATTTACAATCATTCAGTGAATATAAAATATTGGTATATTATATAAATGACATTATTCGCTTAACCATGAACCATGCGGCTACGTGATATATGTTGTTACTTTAATTTGTACTCCCTCCGTTTATTTTTACTTGTCCACTATACCGAACTAAGAGAAAGATAATATTTTTTTCCCGTTTTACCTTTATCATTAACTACTTATACCCCAAATTAATCTTCAAGACTTTTGAAAAAACTATCATTATTATGAGTAAAATTATAAAATAATACTTCGTTTATTTTTTCTTAAAGGGAGTATAAAATCAAAAGTAGACAATTAAAAGTGAACAGAAGGGATAACTTTTAATGTTAAATATTTTAGCTTGACAAAAATGTGGGTAAGGATAAATTTTTTTTCCCTAAACTTGGAAACCTTTGTATTATGCTTGTTTTATTCCACATTTTACTCTCACAAATTGTTAAATCATGCAGGGAAATAATAATAGATGCCAAAAGTTTGTCTCATTTTCGTCCTTTTATTACAATGTGATGCATTCAAAAAATGTTTCAAGTACTAAATATCAAGATGGTCCACCCCCAAGTGGTCCACCAAAAAGTACGAATTTTGAATCTTATAGTATTTGTTTTGTCATATGCTACGAAATAAGAGAGGTAAAATTTGCTGATTTTGCTATTTGTAGATTATTAATGATTTAGTATTAGGACCAAAAATGTTAAAAGGACCAATTGTTCAACAATAGTTGACTCAACTGAATAAAATGACATAAAGTACGTATATAAATAAATTATCATTCATTAGATGATAGAATTTGTCGTATTAGAAAAAAATAAAAAAATAAAATGGTTACGTTATACGTATAATATAACCTCGTATTGTCTTGTTTTCACAAATATAAAAATATTAATTAAGAAAACTAAATTAGATACATTTATTTTATTTTCTTCTTTATCCTACCCAAAAAAGGTAAATTCATAATTCTCTTAGATAATTTGTCATTGGAATAAAATCCACGAAAACGAGTTCAGGATTCTCTTTCTTTTGTTTTAGAAATTTACCAAAACAAGAGTGTGGGATTCTTTTGAGAGGGTGAGTGGGTAAGATGGAGGCAAATTTCAAAATTTAAAATTATTTCACATAATATTTTTATTGTTTAATTGTTACTATATCATTTGAACCAAAATTAGTAAGTAAATATTACTATGGATTTCGTAGAACTTAGATATATAGACGAAAGATAACTGAAATGACTCTTACAAATTAGTTTACATAAGTTTTTAAATTCTGTATTTTTATATTATTGGAACCAAAAATTAGTAAATACTAATTTTATTTTGGTCCAAAATAAGTGTCCTTTTACATAATCAAAAAGAAATTAATTTTATTTTATTTAATATTTATCATTATTTATATATCTCAATGTGTCAAGGTAACAATTAATTAAGGATAATTTAGTGAATACATATGTTTTTCAAGTTTGTATTTTCTTAAAGGCTATGTCAAAGACTTAAAAGTGACTTATTACGGATAAGGAGTAATATCGTTAATCTATTCTCAAACTTTAAATAATTGATGCAAGTCAATGGATATTAAATTAAAAAGTGTGAGTATTATAATTTATAATTATTTTTGACACATAAATATATATTGACTTCGAGTCCAAAATTAAAAGTGACAAAATTACATAAGTTATGATATGCTTTTTCCAATAACGGCATTTGAACAATAGCGCCACCCTCTTTCGCGGCGTCGCGTTGCGCCGCAACCTTCACCCCCTCGGCAGACGTGATTGTCTGACACAATAACAGAATTTCCCAACGAAAAAAGCCCAAAAAATATACGTACATATATACGAAATATACACGTAGTTGCAAGTAGAAGGAAGTTTTTGATTTTGACGAAGAAAACAACAACAGAGGGATACAAAAGGGGGAGGTGGGGGCAATTGAGAATTGTCTCCTTCTCCCGAATTTTACGTTCCATTTTCTTCTTCTTCTTTGATATTAGGTTGATATTAATACAATACAAAGCAGATTACAGATATTCAAAACATACAAAAATTCTATATATAGCACCTTTTCCACATTACCCCTTATTTCTCACTTTGTCTCTCTATTCCCATCCCTTTGTCTAGAACATTCCCTTGTTGTCAATGGCCTTTAAAACCCTACGTTTTGCTTGGCTATAATCAGATTTTTTTTTTGTTATGGGTTCTTGTGGAAACGGAAACCGAGTTGAAATGGAGAACGGTTGGAGTTTTTTGAGTCCTGATCCTTTAACAGTTACTGAGGATTGTTTGGCTGTTGCTGAAGAAGCTACAGAAGAAGTGGTGAATTGTGTTCATCCAACACTTGACACTGAGGAAAAGAGGAAAGACGTTATTGATTACGTCCAGAGACTCATCAAATTCTCTCTTGGATGCGAGGTGAATTTTGATCGTCTAGATTATCTGTACAACTTAAATGTTTTGCAGCTAATTTTAAGTGATATCTCATAATTTTTCGTCGCGAGGCCTTTTGCGTATCTATAGGTTATATGTTCCATTGCTATCTCAATGATGTATCACGATTTTTTATGCTTTCTATTTTATGATGATGGTATACATACCAACTTGCGCGCACCCCTAGTGTTCTATCGAGTTAGAGTAACTCTACCTACCAAGACTTAGTCAAATGTGACGAAATCACCTAAGTGTTTTTTTCCCTCCGCAAGGTTTGAATCTAAGACTTCATGGTTTTCCTCCCACTCCATTGACCACTCGCAACACCCTTGGGTTCAATCGTTTTAACTTTCTATTGATACCTTCTTTTTGAAAATAACGTGGGTGTGCTTGTGGGGGTGGGGTAGGGGCTTGGTCAACCTGCAGGAGGTCAGAAAATGACGTTTTACCTTTTATTTGATGTTTTCTTCATATCGGCTGAACATATAAGGGTCAATTTAATGTTGTTTACAATCTCAGATTATATTCTACCAATCTTAAGATGGTATGAATGCAAAGGGGAAGAAAAAGAGACGTAGATTTTCTTTTTCTTCTTTTTAGCATTACTGCTACAGTTTTACCTAAGTATTAAAAGCTTTTTTCTTTTAATAACAATGGTGTTTGCGTCTACTTATTTGCCACTTTTTTTTTAATTTGATATGATGATGATATATGTTGAGCTTAAAGAAAGAAGTGAAGATTCATGTAGTCGATCCCAACCTGTTTGGGACTGAGGTAGTGTTGGTGTTTGTGTAAACTTGTGCCGACCTTGACTAATCGTGAGGTGGTGTTGGTGTTTGTGTAAACTTGTGCCGACCTTGACTAATCCACCAGGTATCTGCTGTCTCTCACCAGCACAGGTACCGAGTCACCATGTTTAGGCAGATGAGAAGAATTACTTAGTGTTCACTTTGCTAGGATTGGAACCTTGGTTCCCAAGGTTTTCTCCAGCTCTTCAACCTCGAGGGAATCTCCTCAGTTTTAGAATTATTACAAGTACTATTGTCGATTGTAGTGTTTAGCCCAAAATTTGGTTCTGGCAGCTTTACTCCTATCTTAAGTTCATGTACTTTCGGTAAACTAAGTTAGAAGAAGAAGAAGAATGGTAGTTAAAGATTTTATTGTCATGATTACTACAAAAAGTGTAACTACTTTGAATTGCATTGTAATAATTTTCACTTATAAAAGTATAAACACTTTTTTGGCTAAGAGCATCGGGTCTTGACCTATCGCACTGCGTTAGAAGTGATGTTTTAGTAGTTGATCTAGAGAGCTAATAGTAATAAATAGCACTAAGCTGTTTCTTTATTGGAGGGGCTGGTTATATTCACTTTTGTAACTACTTTTCTTTCATTTCATGTCAAGTGATTTTTGTTCCTTTAAGCATTCTTTGTACACCTTTCAATCAATTCAACTTCAGGAAGCTAATTTCTGCTTTTAATCAAACACATATGAGTTAAACTGAAATGCATGAATCATTTTTTATTCTTTTCTTTTCTAAG
Source organism: Nicotiana otophora (assembly GCA_000715115.1). Taxonomy (NCBI): domain Eukaryota; kingdom Viridiplantae; phylum Streptophyta; class Magnoliopsida; order Solanales; family Solanaceae; genus Nicotiana; species Nicotiana otophora. The sequence continues at coordinate 43,492 of AWOL01S0019496.1, read as the reverse complement.
TTCTTAGGAATTCTACATTTTCATAAGCCAAATGCTATTAGATGCATAACTTAGTCAATAATGAATCTGATCGTTCCAGCCGCTAAATTGAGTAAGTCTATACATTTGAAGTATTCAAGTCTTCTCTTGCTTTATTTGTTCATAGAATGGTTGAACATCTTTTTCTCTTGAAATTACGTCCTGCTACCTTAGCTGCATCAGCTTCAATATTGCCTAGTCTGGTGTGCTTGAACTTGAAAGCTAAGCTTATATAAGATTACATGTTGTGCTTGAACTATGTGATTTGTGTTCAAGTTTACTAATTGATGAAGCTTGAATGATGTTGTTTCAGACCTTAAACTGAAATAGTTTGTAAGTTATATCTTGCGTTTCATTATCTTAATTGAGTTTTACTGATGGTACTTGTTTGTCGTACAGGTCTTCCCATATGGATCAGTGCCACTGAAGACCTACCTTCCTGATGGTGACATTGATTTGACTGTTTTTACCAGTTCTATTACAGAAGAAACATTCGGCCGTGATGTTCTTGCTGTTCTGCAGGAAGAAGAGCAAAAAGAAGTTGCTGAGTATGATGTCAAGGATCCCCAATTTATTGATGCAGAGGTTCTTTCCTGACTAATAATGACAAGTGTATTCAAACCTTCAGAATCTGTAAAACTAACTGAATTGGATGAAGTATTTCACTGTTCTTTGCTGTTTCAAATAGTTCGAAGAGTTTTTATTTCGATATCCTGCAGCCTAAGGATAGTTGAGCATAAGCAAAGGTTTTTTTTTCCATGCCTAGTAATTTTTGGGGGTGAGGGGAGGCTTGTGCTTTTAGTTGCTTGAAGAATGTTTATTGTATTTGAAGGTTGTTTTGTAGAGTCTGTAATACTGTCTATTGGTTTGGCTATCAATAGTAGTTCACTATTTTTATGCTTAACTGCTAATTTTTTATCTGTTTAGTATTGAGAAGTTTGGAATTTCTCATGGCAGGTTAAGCTGGTGAAATGTCTTGTACAAAATACTGTGATAGATATATCCTTTAATCAGTTAGGTGGACTTTGCACACTTTGTTTCCTTGAGCAGGTAATTTACAAAGTTGACGGTTAACAATTAAATTCTTATCATTATATTATAGGTGCTTGGTTGCAGGTGTCAATGACAGTGTGTCAATGTAATAGTGCCATTGTGCTTTACTTTTTGTTACGTAGACTATTACGTGCAAAATTTTAGCATGTCTTGGTTAAGCTGAAGCAGCTGTAACTGGAAAATGGTGGGTGTTGACATCCATATATCCCTCCTTTCTGCAGTATTATCCAATTTGTGCTTGAAATGAACTATATTTTAGCTTTCTAAACAAAAATATCTGATAGCCTTTAGTTGTTTATTTGTCTCTGTCAGCTTAATGTCTTTTTAAACTGTCTGGAGTTTTTGCTTCATTATCCTTCTATTCCCTTCAAAAACTTGGAGAACCAAATATCTTCTGTTTTATTTTAGTTGATATTTTTTATTCTTGCTGAGGGTCTTTCGGAAACAGCCTCTCTACTCTCCGGGGTAGGGGTAAGGTCTGCGTACCCTCTACCCTCCCCAGACCCCACTTGTGGGAACTCACTGGGTTGTTGTTGTTGATATTTTTTATTCTTCTGTTTTCATGCTGATCGAGGCAATGAGCAGCTGATTTTTCTTCTTGTTGGCTTCTTTGTTTCTTGAGCGCAGGTAGATCGCCTTGTTGGGAAAAATCATCTCTTCAAACGTAGCATTATTTTGATAAAGGCTTGGTGCTATTATGAAAGTCGTATTCTTGGTGCACATCATGGTCTGATTTCCACATATGCTTTGGAAACACTGGTCTTAATTATATTCCATCTGTTCCATTCTTCGTTAAATGGTCCTCTAGCGGTAATTACTTGTTTTGGTGCATTTTGACTTTGTGCATTATGCTTTGTGCATAAGTTTATTGGATATCCTGTTTATGCTTGCTTTTAGGTTCTCTATAGATTTTTGGATTACTACAGCAAATTTGATTGGGACAACTATTGTATCAGTTTGAATGGTCCAGTATGCAAATCATCTCCTGACATATTAGGTAGGCAATGCCCTTCCTTTCATCTTTGGTGTTGCCTGCAATCTCTTTTCGATGTCTACGTCCTTGTATAGATTACTTTTTTGTACTCATGCGTGAGCTTTCAAAGAGATTGGTCTCTCTCTCTCTCCCTTTTTTTTGGGGTTTTTTGGGGGGGGGGGGGGATGATTCAGATGAGTGAAGATTTGATCTTTCTTCATTTCGAATTTTTGCTCACGGTCGCCCCTTTTCTGTCTGCAGTTGAGATGCCAGATCATATAAGCAACAATCTGTTGCTTAGTGAAGGGTTTCTAAGGAACTGTATGGAAATGTTCTCAGTTCCATCCAGGGGGCTTGAGGTGGACACACGAGTATTTCAACAAAAGTATCTAAATATAGTTGACCCCTTGAAGGAAAATAACAATCTTGGCCGTAGTGTCAACAGAGGTACAACTTAAATGATTTCTTTATGTGGTTTACTAGAATATCACATAGGAAATGCAGCGTCCTTTTGTTTCCCTTCTCTGGTACTTTGGTGACTCAAAGAGTATATGAGGAATAGGACCCTAATGATCTGATTCTGTTGTTTTGGCCACAAAAGAGATTATTACCAAATTTGTTTTGGATGCTTTCAGCCAGGTCTTTATATTTTTATCTTTGCATTCTGTTTTTCCCAGAGCAACCAAAAGTACTAAAATGTTGCTAAGTGACCATGCAGTTCTATTGGCTTAACAACTAGTACCACCTCTAGTTAGATATGAGCGATATGTTCTATGATTGCCTACAGAAGAGTAGATAAAGTCATTTAAGAGTTATTATGACTGTACAAGAGAAATTTTGGAAAAAGAAAATGTGTTGTCATGTTATTCCCGGAAAGAGCATGTTTTTGGTGCTTCGGGTTGGTGTTTAGGTGGTGTGTGTTACTTTATCTCATGCGTAAGTTATGCTTTGATTCCCTCCAGGGAGTTTCTGTCGAATACAAAGAGCTTTTAGGTATGGGGCCCGCAAGCTTGGGAACATTCTTTCGTTACCATCTGATAGAGTTGCCGATGAGATCAAGAATTTCTTCGCAAACACTATTGAGAGGTGTAGACACAATCTTTTGGCTGATTTACAAGATTCCTGCCTAATATTTGGTGACGAAGACACATGTTCTTCATTATCCCCTGCTGAATCTTATTCTGACAATAGAATGCTTCTGAAATCATCCGATGGTGATTTTGAGAATGATAGTCTGAAAAAGGTATTTAAATCAATATCAAATGAGTTGTTGAGTAACTTGATGAATGGAGTTTCTTCAGATATGGTGTCAGAAAGTGGCTCCTTTCCAGATGATGCAGCCTTGTCAGGATTCTGTCTATCTACGGATGCAAGTGATCATTCAGCTTCTGATCCTCTAAATCTTGATGTTGCAAATGGAACATATGACTGTTGTTTTAATGGAAACTCCATGAATTTTCTTTCTAGGAAGCATTACCATGATTCTCCGTTTCATTTCAATAAATCATGTGTTGAAAATGGAAACTCTGGGCCTGAGAATCTTTGCCAAAGTGACCTATCTGATTATGGTTTGTGGGTAGAAACCAGAGAGTTCGCTCTGGAGTGCAGCAGCATATACCAATCAGGTACAGATTATAGCGAGAGCGTCTGGTCTGGTGGTTCAGTAATCTCAAGTCCAAAGACCAGTATTCTAGAAAGTTTATCTCTCGATATAGGGGAAAGGGACTTGGCGAGCACAGCCGGAGATGTTGAAGCTTTGAATCCTTTGGTGGACTTAAGTGGGGACTATGACAGCCATATACGGAGTTTGCTCTATGGCCAGTGTTGCTATGGTTTTTCTCTGTCAGCACCAGTACTCAATAGTCCATCATCACCATCTCAATGTCAGAACAAGCACTTTTGGGATACTGTGCGGCAATCGATGCCACTTAGACAGAACTCATTTTGGCAAACAAATGTGAATGGTATGCTTGTAGGACCAGCTGTTCACCGTCCTGATAATTCTCTACCATCTACTGCTACTTTAGGTTCTGAGAAGGAAGAAACGGCACAAGGAATTGGCACCTACTTCCCGAATCCGGTAGTTTGCTCTTACAGTCTGTAGTTCTTTATTTCCCATCTTTATTATATCTCAGTTTGTTCAGATAAGTCTCCCTTTTCGTAAGCTAGATACCTTTTTTGTATCACCCTCCTTTTTCCTTTCAGGAATATCTGACCATGTCATTAAGATTTGAAAAGCAACCCCCTTACGAAGACTCATATTTTGGTGTCTTGCAGAATTATTCTTTCCAGGAGATACGGTGTAAAGGAAGGACTAGGATTAAGGCACCAAGAAATCATTGTCAGTTGCATATGCATAGTGGCACTCATAGTAATAAGTGGGTTTCTGCTCTTTCCGATGCAAATCGTTCAGAAAAGTGTACAGTAGAGATTTCAGCTGTGCAATCTTCTGCTCAAGGTCGTGGAAAGTTTGCTGTAGCTAGCCAATCTGATAAGCTCCTCAAAGATTTTCATGCCAATGATTTCTCGCATTCATCATGTATAATTGAGTTTGGATCTCTGGGGAATCTTTCTGAAGATGCGCTTTCATGCACTTCTCATGACGTGCTCCTGATTAGTGTCCCGCAAAAGGAGCAGCTTCCAGAATCTGTATGTAGTAAACAAGAAAGGTAAGAGAAGTTCCTGTTTTACTATTTTCGGACTGTGGAGTAGCAGTGTAGTCTTTGTTTGTTAGCAGACGATAACTAAGTCAGTCTAATTTTGCTTTCAGGGCTGCAGAACATCGATTGCGCCTTAAGAATGAAGATGAGTTCCCTCCTCTGTCCTTGTCGAAGGGTTAGGACTGACTTTCTACTTGTATGAAGACTGCAAGGGAGTTTTTACAGTAAAAGCTAACAAAAGCAGATACTTTTAGGCAGATATCAGATAAAAAAGAGAGAATTATAGAAACTAAAACAGAGTATGTTTTTTTACCTTTATTTGCATTATTAGTATCTTTTTGGTAGTGAGAGAATACAACTACTACAGCTCAATTCCAATCTAGTTGGGGTTGGCTAGTGTAAAATAGACATGCACATTGTATAGTACCTTTGGCAGCATATTGTTGCTGCATTAGCGGTACCAGCATTCTAGACTTAGTTCTGATAGCTTCTAACAACTTTGGTTCAATTCACTGACTTTTGTTTTCATCTGTTTTACTTCATCTTTGCTCTCTGATTGACTGTAGTCTTTGTTCCCTTCTGTAGATTTGGCTGCATATATTTATGTCTGATGAGAATATCTAGTATACTTGGTTTTAATACTACGTATCTCAGCCTGTTGCCGTTTTACTGAATAGCTGTTAAATATTGTAGCATTGCATGTCAGAGACAACCACAAGCGGAGGTAAGCTAAGCTTTTTATTTGAGGATCATTGCGTATAACTGCTTCATTGCGTATAACTGCGTTGATATTATATTTGTTCTTAGTACTAATGCGCATTCATTAACAAGTTGTAATATTGGACAAATATTTATGCCATTTGCGGCTAAGCAAGGGGGGAGGACTGTTAGCTTGAGAAATATTTTGATGAGTTCAAACTGAAAGTTTGAAAAGTTAATTTTCCCAAAGGGATGTAAGTGTATAAGTAAAAACTTTAAGGGGCGTCACTGAAAATTGCCCTAATTTCATTTTCTGCTGAATCTGCTGTTTGGTATTGGTATTTTAAAAGATGGCCTATCGTCTATTCGGACCTCTTTTAACTCATAAAGCTAAGAGGTCTTGGATTTGAGCTTTCACGTCTCTATTGGTTTTGTTTGGTCATTTTCTTCTATTTATATCATAAGTGGATATAAGAGATCATTTGCTCCATTAAACAGTAGCATAAAATCATATTTTGTGAATATATATATGCAGATAAAAGAGCTTTGCTCCTTAGTTTTGACATTTTTTAATCTTGATCCTCATCTAATTAAGCATTTTTAATCTCGATTATCAGATAAAGCGATTTCGGTACAATATGACTCTTCGTCTTCTATGTTAAAAGAATGTTAATTTTTTTTACCTTATATTACATCATGTTGATACTTTAACTGTTATGGATAAATTGTACTTAGGGGAATCTTTTTCAGGAAGAGGTTCGACTTAAAATCTTAAATTGCTTAATTATCTTATATCTTACACCTAATATTCCAACAAACATCAATTAGTATTGCTATGAATCATCTATTTAAAATATAACCTTGGAGTAATATGTTTTAATATTTACAAAGTATTATCCTAACAACCATTCTCTGATGCTTGTGAACATGGGATATCTATCATAGCTTAAACCTAATAAACTCAAACAACTTGAGAACTCAAAAAATCAACAAAAGTATAGTGTTATTATTTTGTTTCAAGGTGGAATGAGCACGTGCAAATTGTAAGTTTTTGTATATATTTAATTGTAAAATATAGGCTCTCTCTCAATTATTAGATGAGATGAGATGAGATGAGACGAATATTGTGTATACAATCATATGGGATTTGATTTAGAGAAGAATTTGGTTGCCCACAAAAAGATGCCGTTTGCCTCCATATAAAGTTATGTGGATAAGAATAAAACTAAGTATTGCCTCCACATTTCTTAGTGCTTTTAGCTCCATATGATATTTGCTACTCAAAATGTTTTTAGTCAACTCACTCCTTCATAGAGAATTTAGACAAGACTTCTCATCTTTTATCTTTATTTGATTTTCCTTTTTTTTCCTAGTTAGTTTGTGCGCACTTTATTATTAATTTGAGTATTTGCCTACAACTAAAAAAAAATTAAAATTAGCGACAGACAAATTCTATAGCTAAACAACAGAATCCGTTGCTAATTCTATTTAGCAGCGAATTAGCGATAGGTTAATTATCAAAAAATTTTGTTAGCTACGAGCGAGCGATTTAGCGATATATTAACCACGAAATTATTATTATTTTAGTGACCACCTTTGACTAACATAAGTGCCAGACTAATTTTATGTGAAGCTTAAGAAGATCTGAAGAAATCACTAAACGTTATTTTTGTCTTTATCAGATTAAAATTCTGATCTCTATTTTCATCCATCTTTATTGATCGGGACGTAGACCATATTCTGATATTCTTGGTGTGCTATTTTTTCCTTTTATTTTCTTCTTTCTTCTTTTATTTATTTTTCATTTGAAATAGACAGGACCCTTCTTAGCTAGTTATATTCAATGTACGTTTCATCCATATCAACGTGGTGGGTCTGGAGTTGCTCCCTCTAGTCATTATTCAATGTACAAATGAAACAACTCACGAATATAACGTACAACAAAAAACAATGCTGTTCAAATTACAGCATAAATTCATACATCAACATCAACTTCTCAATATTACATTTTTAAGAACTACGTAAAGAAAAAGTAAATAAAACATTCGAAAAGACTCAATATTAAAATTAAAAAAAAAACTATTTAACGCTTCAAGTAATAATATAAGAATTGAACTAATCGCTATTTTACGTCTTAGGAATATGGATGATTTCAATCTAGTTATTTGAGTTGCAAGAAATTCGAATTTGTAATTTCATTTTATTTTCTAAATTAGAGGTGTGAAAATCGATGTACTCTCTAAGTGAACTTAGATTGAATTATAAAAGCTTTCTTTAATTTTTGGAAGAAGATAAAAAATCGTAAACATACGTATTTTCCTCCGCTTGATCCAACCAGTGGATTAGAATAAAAAGATACGGAAAATAATTTCTGAAAATAGTGTCGAAAAATAATGTTGGGAAACAAAGAAAGAAGTAGGATACTTAACCTTGACACTAGGAAAAAATAAGAACCTTTACACTTTTTCAAGAAACAAAAGGGACAGAGATAAATTGTACTACCTTTAGTAAACTATTTTTTATATATAAATATATTAAGTTAATCAATTGAATTTATTTATTGATATGGTCAACTATTGTTTAATAGTTAGATACTTAGACTGTTAATTATGCAGTCGTGCACTGCAAATTGTTTGATTACGTGATAATACACCCAACAGAAGTGACCTTCCTTTGTCTTTATCTGTCAAAGTCAAACTTGTAGGATTAAACCGTTAATTAAATGCATTTTTATAAGGATATTCAAAAATCTTAAAAGACTGATAATATCGCATCGAAACTATATATTATTTCTACTGGTTATTACTACTACTAGAAACTTATTTAGGTATTTATGTTTACATATTCGAATTGTTGAAAAAATATTGATCGCTTAAATTAATGAAAACTTCCAAATATTTCATTTGACCTTTTACTTTAGTAGTGAATTCTGTTTTCAATGTAACTGTAATAGCAAAGATTTTAGCTTTTTCATCAAACATGGGTAATAAATACAATAAAGTTTTACAAGTAATGACACCTACTCAAAATTGTATGAGAGTTATCCACTCAATAGCCAAACCTCTAGAGTCCTTCCCACGTAGTTTGTCGTGCCTTTTGCATTTTGTTTTTGATTTGGTGTCCGATGTAAGAAAAATAGTAGATAATATTGATCAAGAATAGAAATAACTTATCGAATAAATACTGTGTCGTGGTAAGCCACTATCTTGAAAGCGATTTTGATCCGACTGAGTGCAAATCGTTAAGATCGGTCGCTCCCCAAGGTTCCACAGTACTTTCAAACACGTGCACTCGTGGCTAGAAGTTTGGAGTTTGCAAAAAAGAATTGCCCAGGAAAAATAGGAAGAAGAATAGTCTTTTGAGAGGATAAGAGAATAATGTTTTTGGTTGGTATTTTAGCTCACAAATGATGATGTTTATATAGGCAAATCATTTACGTTTTCTTCCATCAGAAAATCGTAAGAGGCCAAATGTGAGTTAATGTTATGTAACATTTATTTTTGATTTAATGACAAAATTGTCACAAAGACAATAACTTCAAACCTTAAGAAAGTTGTATCTTTTCACAAACGAAGTCACAAAAGTTAAGAAACTGTCATATGAATGAATGTGAACTATTTATGAAGTAGTAACTTCATTCTCCCACTCTGAGTATACATAAAATCTAGAAATGTTACAACAAATTAATGGTGGAGAGGTATGACAATTTACTACGGATTAATTGTAGATTAGAAGTGTTCTTTGTTCTTTGCATTATCAAATTAGAGTAACGCCTAAAGAGGAATAATACCAACAATCCCCCACTAATGCAAAGATAAAGAATAAGAATAATTCCTGGGCAAAAGGAAGGAACATGTACTTAAGTATCAATATCTTTTGATTTGAATTGACACATAGTGAAATGAGGCAACGACTAATATCCACAAAGTGAAGTACTCTTGAACTGAATGAACATGAGTTGAGACCCTCAATACACATACTATATCCTTAATTTTATGCAAACTCTGCGATACTAATAAAGTGCTTTTATGGTCATGCGCACACCTTGGGTCTCATGAGTGCTCTAGAAAGATATCTCAAGTCTTTCATAAAAGGCGACCACACCTTTACACTCACGTAGGTGATTCCATCAAGTCTATCAACATATAGACCACCTTAAAGCTATGGAATCATTAAGAGCAAAATAGGCTCAACCTTATAAAGCACTACCACACGTCATAGGGATAGGAAATATAGTGCATATTGAAGTCTCATATGGCTTCGTTTGATCACGAACGGGTATCCACCATACTTTCTCAATCCATGGGCTTTAGCCCCATCCACATCGACGTTTCAAGGATAACTCTCCTTGCCAAACCCTTGGTTAAAGGATCCGCCAAATTTCTTTCGGATCTTACATATTCCAAGGAAATAACACTATATTTTAATAATTGTTTCACCTCACCATGTCTAATGCGAATATGTCTTCCTTTTCTATTGTACACACTATTCTTGAAAATTCCAATTGCCGCTTGTGAGTCACAATGTAAAGACACTGGTGAAGTTTGTCTTCTCCATAAAGGCACGTCTGCCAATAAGTTTCTCAACCATTCAGCTTCTTGCCCTGCTAACTCAAGAGCAATAAATTCAGATTCCATGGTCGAACGTGTTATACAAGTCTGTTTTGAAGACTTCTACGAAATAGCACCTGCACCCAAAGTAAACACATAGCCACTAGTGAAGCTAACTTCATCATTGTCAGTAACCCAATTTGCATCACAAAATACTTCTAAAACAATAGAAAAATTATTAAAATACAAACACCAATCCATAGTACCTCTCAAATACCTTAGCAATCGATGAAGAGCATTCCAGTGTTTACTACTAGGGTTGTGAGTATATCTACTTAATCTACTAATAACATAAGCAATATCAGGCAGTGTATAATTCATGAGAAACATTACACTACCAATTATCTTAGAATATTCAGTTTGAGAAACACTAAATTCTTTATTCTTTCTCAAGTGTATGCTAGGATCATAAGGAGTTCTCACAGGAGCTACATCAAAACAATCAAACCTTTTCAACATTTTCTCAATATAATGAGACTGAGACAATGAAAAACCATTAGCAGTTCTTTTGATTTTAATTCCTATAATTACATCTACTTCTCCAAGATCTTTCATTTCAAATTTAGAAGACAACGAATTCTTAGTCTCATTTACAATATCTACATTAGGGCCAAAGATTAACATGTCATTCACATATAAACATATAATCACACAATCTGATCCTACCATCTTGGAATAAACACAAGTATCAGATGCATTAACAACAAATTCATTATCTACTAGTGTGCTATTAAACTTTTCATACCATTGCTTAGGTGCCTATTTAAGACCATATAGAGACTTTCTCAATTTGCATACTTTATTCTCCTGTCCTTTGATCACAAAACCCTCAGGTTGAGTCATATAGATCCCTTCCTCTAAATCACCATTTAGAAAAGTCGTTTTAACATCCATTTGATGTATCACTAAATTATGAATAGCGGCTAAGGCAACACGAGTTCTAATAGTTGCTATTTTAGTTACGGGAGAATACGTATCAAAGTAGTCAACGCCTTTCTTTTGGTTAAAACCCCTAATAACAAGTCTAGCCTTATATTTCTCAATTGTACCATCAGGTCTCAATTTCTTCTTAAATATCCACTTGCTACTTATGGGTTTACAACCTTTAGGCAAATCAGACAAGTCCCAAGTGTGATTAGAAACTATAGAGTCTAATTCACTTTTAATGGTCTCTTTCCAAAAATTAGCATCTATTGACCTCATTGCTTCATCATAAGTCTTAGGGTCTTCTTCTATTAAATAGGTAGACACTAATTCATAATTCAAAAGATCAAGCTCAATATTTTCAGTCAAGAAAGTAGTGATAAAGTCAGGACCAAAGCTAGATCAATTCTACGTCTCTTACTCTTTCTAAGTTTATTTTCATGATCATTAGTAGTAATACTAGAAGAAGGCACAATATGAGAATTAACAGATATAGATGTAGAAGTATTATTAGGCACATCAGTGGGAACATTATATTTCAATGGAAAAACATGCTCAAAAAATTTCGCATCTCCAGATTGGCAAATAGAATGATCATTCAAAGATAGAAATCTATATGCAGCACTGTTTTGAGCATAACCAATAAAAGAGGCATCAAAAGTCTTAGGTCCTACAGTTACTTGTTTAAATTTATGTAGACCAACTTTAGCCAAACGCCCCCACACTTTTAGAAATTTCAAGTTAGGGGAAAATCCTTTCCATAACTCATAAGGAGTTTTATCTAACTTCTTATGAGGAACTCTATTAAGAACATAACATGCAGATAAGACAGCTCCCCCCACATCTTGTCAGATAAACTTGAACTCAAAAGCATAGAATTCATCATTTCTTTAAGGGTTCGATTTTTTCGTTCAGCTACACCATTTTGTTGGGGAGTATAGGGAGCACTAACCTCATGTATAATATTATTTTTCTCACAAAAAGCTTCTAGAGTATTAGTAAAATATTCACCACCCCTATCAGACCTAAGTCTCTTGATTTTCCTGTCTAATTAATTTTCTACTTCTGCTTTATATTTTAAAAACATGCTTTCAGCCTCATCCTTAGAGTTAAGAACATATACCTTAGTGTATCTCGAAAAGTCATCTACATGTAGTATTTCTTTCCACCCTTACTAACAGTGTTCTTAAAATCAGCTAAGTCTGAATACACTAGTTCAAGCAATTCTGTCTTTCTACTAGTTACATTTTTAAAAAGCTTTTTGATATATTTTGCTTTTATACAAATAGAACACTTAGAAAAATTATCAACATTAATCGCGGGAATTAATTTCATTTTTTTATGTCTTTTTATAGAAGCAATATTAATATGACCTAGCCTACCATGCCACAAATCAATAGACTCAGCAATATAAGTAGAATTAGAAGTACTTGCATTACTAGTAATCTCTTGAACAATGTTTAGTACAAATAAACCTCCATTGAGGTAACCCTTCCCAACAAAGTCTCCTCCACGAGAAATAATAATTTTATTAGATTCAAAAATAAGTTTAAGGCCTGCTTTGTTGAGAAGTGCACCAAAAACTAAGTTTCTACGAATGGAGGGAACGTACAGAACATTGTTCAAGGCTGAAGTTAACTTAAGAAGAACTTTTCCTTTACCCATAACTCCTGCGGTATTGGAGTTACCCATGTAAACACACTCGCCATCAGTAGACTCCTCAAAGTTATGGAACAATTCCTTATTGGCACAGAGGTGCCTTGAAGAGCCTTTATCCAGTATCCAATCAGTCTTGTTAGCCACCATATTTGCTTATATGACCACATCAGCAATCACATCACCATTTTCAGTAAGGTTAGCTTGGGGTGGAGTTTTTCCTCCCTGCTTCGAGCTTTGTCCTTGTCTTTGGTTGCACTGGAAAGCATTGTGACCAATTTTTCCACAGACAAAGCCAGGTCCTTTAGACTTTTGGATTTGGCCCTCCGATTTATTGAAGTAATTCTGCTTCTTTACATATCCTTTCTTCTGGCCTTTCTTCTATTTACCTTTAAACCTGTCTTTCACAAAAGTACTAGCAGATTCTACAAGGTTAGCTTTAGAAGAATTAAGAGAGAGAAATTTCATCTTATCCTTAAGTCGTTCTGCCTCCTCATCTTTGAGACAGTTTGCTTCCTCAGTCCTTATGTGACTGATCAATTTTTGAAGAGTTAAGTTTTTCTTCTTGAGTTTCAATTGATTCCTGTAATCATTCCAGGAAGGTGAAATTTTTTCAAGTAGAACATTAGCTTGAAGAATCTCACACATCTCCATGCCTTCATTTAGAACATCAGCAGTCAAATTCTCATACTTGTGAACCCGCTCCATGATTGACTTATCATCAACCATCTGAAACTTGATCCACTTTCCATCTAAATACTTCTTTTTCCCCGCATCATCCACACCATATTTCTTCTCCAAACTGTCCCATATGACTTTAGCAGATTTATAATTTATAAACAAATCTAAGAGAGTATTAGTCATATAGTTAAGCACATGTCCTCGAACAGTTTTATTATCCTTTTTAAATTTTTTTTTAGCATCATCATCAGCAACAACAGTAGCAGGAGGTTCGTTAAATAAAACGTAATCCACTTCTAATTGTTCAAAGAAAATTAGAAGTTTCTGGGATCAACGCTTATAATTGTTACCATAAAGGCTCAAGTTTTGACAGATCAGAAAGTGTTTTGTTCAAAGTGGTAGCCATTAGTCAATATTATATACGAAATCGCTTTCAAATTATAAGAAAAATAGTATATAATATTGACCAAGAATAGAAATAACTTATCGAATAACTACTGTGTCGTGGCAAGCCACTGCCTGAAAAGCGATTTTGGTCCGACTTGGTGTAAATCATTAAGACCGGTCGCTCCCCAAGGTTCCACAGTACTTCCAAACACGTGCACTCGTGGCTGGAAGTTTGGAGTTTGCAAAAAAGAATTGCCCAAGAAAAATAGGAAGAAGAATAGTCTTTTGAGAGGACGAGAGAATAATATTTTTGGTTGGTGTTTTAGCTCACAAATGATGATGTTTATATAGGCAAATCATTTACGTTTTCTTCCATCAGAAAATCGTAAGAGGCCAAATGTGAGTTAATGTTATGTAACATTTATTTTTGGTTTAATGACAAAATTGTCATAAAGACAGTAACTTCAAACCTTATGAAAAATTGTATCTTTTCACAAACGAAGTCACAAAAGTTAAGAAACTATCATATGAATGAATGTGAACTATCTATGAAGTAGTAACTTCATTCTCCCACTCTACATATACATAAAATCTAGAAATGTTATAACAAATTAATGGTGGAGAGGTATGACAATTAACCACAAATTAATTGTAGATTAGAAGTGTTCTTTGTTCTTTGCATTATCAAATTAGAGTAACGCCTAAAGAGGAATAATACCAACATCCGATACCTGTATTGAAGCCCAACTAAATCCGGATTCGCGGAGAAAAGTTCCACATTGAAGGGTAAAATATCTCCTAACAAATGTGACTCCATACCCAGAGTTCGAATCCGAGACATCTGGTTAAGAATGAAGAAATATTTACTACTCCACCGCATCTTATAGGCGTGCCTTTTGCAATTTAGTAACGGAGTGTATCTAGTTTGACAATTAATTGGTCTATGATGACACCCGAGTATTAAATAAATGAAGGTGTGCCTCAATCTCACCTACTTCTGCATCTCATTTTATTGATAATATCATAATTGTCTTCTTAATTACTACAAATTGTAGTATTGGTTTCAAAAATAGTCTATTCAACTTATGCATACAACTATAAATTAGTGAAGTCAAGTTGTCAAGTGCCAACTTCCCCGGCCCCAACTCCATTTAAAAATATGAAGTTTAAGTTTATATCGCTCGCAGTAATTTTACTTAAAGAAAAGATTATGAAAAAGTAATTAGAATGATACTTGAATCAATTTATAATTTCGAGTGTCCAGAGATATCGCACTTTTGCTTGGTTGACGCTTCCTCTCCATTCTAAGACGCAAAAGGCAATAACTCATATCAGTAGAGATGGACAATTCTAAGTTCTTTATAATACTTGGTACGCATAAATTTTAAAATCTTGTATTTTTTTCTCCCATATTCATAATTGCTTCTAATCTTCTCATCCTTAAATGTACCTATCTCTGGCTTGAGTCCACCACCTTAGTCATTTCATCTTTTTAAAATATCACCTTAGTCATTTTATCACTTCATAAATTAAAAAAAATCTAACCTAAAGATTTGGCCTTTCCTATATTCCTTTTTGTCACTCTTTTTCTTTCTCACCAGGTCCCTAGAGTCACCAAATTTGTCCTCTAACTAAATTTATGCTTTTTCTTCCTATTTTCCCTTAAGAAAATCCAATTCTTGGCAAAAAACATCTCACCTTTTTATCATTTTCCAACAAAAAATAAGAAAATAATCTGACCCTACTGGTTCTAACTTATGTGCCAGCATTTTCACTTGTGCTATTCTTGCTGTCAAATCAGAATACACTCATTCATCACACATTTGTCTCATTTCTCAATCAAATGTTTGCCAACAATGCTTTTAATTATTAGATACAGAATACAAAGCACCTCTTTTACTTAGTCATAAACTACAAAACTTTTAGCTACCCACGTAACTCTTTTTTAAGTAGATCATAAAAAAGATGAGTAATTAACTTCTCTTTTCAAGTTTCAACTTATACCAACTTTCTTGATTAACTGAAACTCTTGTAAGAATCAATTCAATATGTACAAGGGACGATTTTCAGAACACTGTAAAGAATCAGAGGATGATCTTAGATATGTTGAAATTGATCCTACTGGTCGTTATGGACGTGTAAGTACCTTTTAGCCTTAGTTTTTCTTTTTAAAGCTTCAATCTTTTTACTTTATTATTGCATGTTATGAGATTTAAAATGGTTTTGTGACAGTATTTTGTTGATCAATTATGCATGTACAATTCTTGTTGTAAATTATTGTAAGTTGAGTCAATTAGTATTTCTTTTAAAGCTTCAATCTTTTTGCTTTTTAGTTGCATGTTTATAATCCTTAAAATGCTTTTGATGATAGTAATTTGGTTTTCATCTACTCTCTAGTCGAGAGTCTATCAGAAACCGCCTCTCTGACCCCCCGGGTAGTGGTAATGTCTGCGTACACATTAGCCTCCTCAGACCCCACTTGTGGGAACTTAATGAGTTTGTTGTTATTGTTGTTGTTGTAATTTGGTTGATCAATTATGCATTTACAATTCTTGAATTGTTGAGTTCCATAAACGGGAACAAAGAAAGTTACTAATTTTGTAGTAAATTTGTGTGAGTAGAGTCAATTATGTGTGATTCTTGATTATGTTTGATGTTTGGGTTTTAATGGATGGGCGGACAGTTCGAGGAAGTTTTGGGAAAAGGGGCAATGAAAACAGTGTATAGAGCAATTGATGAGTTGCTAGGTATGGAAGTGGCATGGAACCAAATTAAACTAAATGATTTGCTTCATTCACCAGAGGATATGGAGAGGCTTTACTCTGAAGTTCATCTGCTTAGCACTCTCAATCATCATTCTATCATGAGATTCTATACTTCTTGGATTGATGTTGAACACAGGACCTTTAATTTCATTACCGAGATGTTCACCTCCGGTACTCTCCGAGGGTAATCCTCTGTTCTTTTGTCTATTTTTTCCGAACTGGAATGGTTTAATATTGTGCAGCTCCCTATCTGGCTAAGTTAAATGCAATGATGGATCCGGAATTTAGAGTCAGTCGATTCTACTCTTTATACATATGCCAATTTTCACTAACACACATATATATAGTCCGAGTTAGACACAGTGATTTCTGTCCAATGCGCTGCGTCTAGTCTAGATCCATTACTGGTTAGTGTTGCACCTAATTTGCAACCTAGCGGGATTTTGTTAAAGCGGGCTTGAGGCCAGGAGGTCACGGATTCGAGTCGTGGAAATAGACTTTTGCATAAATGCAGGGTAAGGCTGCGTATAATAGACCCTTGTGTTTCGGCCCTTTCCCGGATCCCGCGCATAGCAGGAGCTTAGTGCATCGGGGGCTTGAGGCCTCATGTGAGGGCCTTGGACTTAAAGGTCCCAATTTCAAGTACGGTCGTGTCATTTTTTGAAATATTAATTGAATTTTTTTCACTTTAGGTTATAGCATAGATGCTAGGGATAGAGAAAATAAAAGAATTAAGGGAATCCTAGAAAGGATCTGACACCTTGCTTCTGTAATATCTTATGGGAAAAAACAAAGAATTTAAAATTTGAGTTTCTGGTGAGCATTGTAATTAATTAAAAGGATGTCAGGAGGATCAGTCTACACTTGACATAAATATCTGTGGCGGATTTGCTGACGGGGATACATGGATGTCCCATTTCCGCTGGTTGATTTTGATTTATTGGTAAAACTATTACAAGATAAGAATATCACTGATCATTTGATTGAATGCAGATACAGAAAGAAGTATCAGCGAGTAGACATTCGAGCTATAAAGAATTGGGCGCGCCAAATACTGGAAGGTCTTGTTTATTTACACGAACATGATCCGCCAGTTATCCATCGAGACCTGAAGTGTGACAACATATTTGTTAACGGTCATCTTGGACAAGTGAAGATTGGGGACTTGGGCTTGGCAGCAATTCTTCGTGGATCACAGAGAGCGCACAGTGTTATAGGTACTTCATCTCCCACTTCCGCTTTTCCGGGCTGGAACATTTGTCAAATTTGTTTTATATTTCCTGAGTAGTAGCTCATGAAATCTAAATATGTAGCCGGAAATGAATTTTGGTGAATCAAGCTATCTGGTCTTCCGAAGTCAATTTTTATCTAGACTGGCCTTGATTTTGAGACTTTTCTCCATATAAAATCCAATCAAATCTGAGATGCATTAGTGATTTGTAAATCATTCTACATTTACTACTGATTGTGTATTATTTCTATTCATTTGCAATAGGGACACCTGAGTTCATGGCACCGGAACTATACGAGGAGAACTACAATGAGCTAGTCGATGTATATTCATTTGGCATGTGCATGTTAGAGATGCTTACGGGTGAATATCCATACAGTGAATGTGTTAACCCCGCACAAATATACAAAAAAGTGACCTCTGTAAGATGTGTCTCTGTCTCTTAATAATATCTTTCGAAAGTTTTTGTCAGTCAGTCAGAAATTTACATGATTATCTTTTTCTCCTCAATCAGGGTAAGAGGCCTCGGGCATTTTATAAAGTTCAAGATTTGGATGCACAAAGATTTATTAGGAAATGCTTGGAGCCAGCATCAAAAAGATTATCAGCTAAAGAACTAATGGTTGATCCGTTCCTTGTATTTGATAATGTTGATGGTAAGTCGGTAACAATGATGCAACTTCAAAAGCCTTTCTTGAATGATAAAATTGCTATCGAGGACCTCCACTTGAACGAGGACGCTCCAAGGACTAATATGACCATCACCGGGAAATTGAATCCTGAAGATGATACCATTTTAATTAAAGTGCAGATTGCGGATAAAGAAGGTATTTGCTGCTCTTCATCTTAAACAAATTTCTGTTTCCTATGACCTCAACTTTTTTCTAAGAGAAACGAATATTATTAGTCCAGTTTCTACACAAATGCATGAAGCTGAAGTATTAATGCTATAAATGAGGCAAAAGTTAAAACAATCTGTCCATGCAGGTGATGTTAGGAATGTGTATTTCCCGTTCGACATTGTAACTGACACCCCAACGGAGGTCGCAAATGAAATGGTGAAGGAATTAGAAATTACAGACTGGAAACCATATGAAATAGCTAATATGATTGACGGAGAGATATCTGGTTTGGTACCTCAGTGGAAGAAATGGAATCAGTTTGAATCCGCCGATTACCATGTGCTAAGCTATAAAGATGACGATAATGATCACCATAACCCTTTCCGAGGTTTCTCATCTTGCTCATCTTCCCAAGTGTCATTGTCAGGTCTGCTCTCCTCTCAAGTGATTGACACAAACACCAATGGTCCTCATTGGCTTCATGGTACTATGATTTATCTAATCTAGTGTTATATTACCAATTCCACGTACGTCTAAGTTGCTCTCACACAACAGTTTAGGTTCCGTACCCGTGTCGGCACGACACTAGTATGGGTGTGGGTATGGGATTTGTACCGGATCGAGTCAAATAATTTTGGGTACTTTGACCACGGCGGACGGAAAAATTCGAGACGAGATACAGATACAATTTGATTACCGAAATCAGAATCAAAACTAGGGTAGTTTGAATAAAATAACATACCTTATCAAGGAAATCAATCATTTATTTGTCTACAACTTGAGAATAAAAAAGAAATCCACATTTTACAAGCTATACGTAAGCATTCTACTAAATTTCTCGTAATTTAGAGATATTTTTATATTTTTGAATTATTTTTAGCTGGATCCCCGTACCGGTATGCATACTAGGATCCATATCCCCGAATCTTAGAATTTATATCTCGAAGGATCCGACCTCTAGATCCGCACCGGTGTCCGAGCAACTTAGACGTACGTTGTTTTTGCTTTATTGTTTTTGCTTTATTGTCGGCAGATATTGTTTAATTAACTTGAATATTAGTTTGGATTGATGAGAATAAACTACATATATTAGTGGAGTTATAATAAAGTAGTAGCATCATTTCTACATTTTTGGACCTGAAATAAATACCATGAGGCGATTGTTTATATGTTTGTCAGTACATTTTACTTGGCCTTATTTGATCGACCATTTAACTGCTTCTTTGCTTGAAGTTTAACTTTTTGATTACATCTGATCAAGTCATCAACTACTCTTGTAGGTGATATGTTTGACGACACCAGCTCCCAAAGCTCATCACACTCTGCAAATTATTCCAACTTCAATTACTTCTCCGATGATGAGAATGATCCTGTGACGACCTCTACAAAACAAAGTCAGCCAGCTACTGCAATTAACTGCCATACTTCCCGGTTTTGTCCCGGGGAAAACTCAAGCACCGGGCAGTCTTTAGCAAGAATGTGCTACAAGCAGTGCAAAGATATGCTAGAATTAAAAAGAACTTCTTCCACTTCTAAAGAGAAGGGCAAAGTTGATACGCGTAGACTAACAAGGAACAAGTCCTTAGTGGATATGCGCAGCCAGTTGCTGCACAAGACATTGGTGGAGGAAGTGCACAAGAGACGATTGTTCAAGACGGTTGGCGCTGTGGAAAATATTGGGTTTCAACAACCTTATGAGGATTCAAGAAGGAGTCCTCAATCAATGAATTCTACTTATTCCATGAGATTGTGGAATGATGGAAAGGGACAAGGTCACAAACCAAGAAGACATTGATTTCTTTTCCTGAATATATATCTTAAATGTACGAGGATATATGCATATGCTAGTTTTAAGCAGGTCCGAGTTTTGAATTAGGCAGGTGTAAATGGCAATAAAAGTGTTTGTTCAAATTTTGTACATTTGTACCTTATAGCAATGTAAGAATAAACATCCCTTGCGCTTATATGCTTTCATCAATAGAATTCCAAAGGTACCTAGCGAAGTGCTACATCTAATTGCTTATCTGACCAAAACCCAGAGGCTGTGAAACGTACTATATAACTAGTATTATTGGTAGCATGGTACAATGTCATCACCTTTACCTTAGTCCTTATGCAAGATTCTTTCGGTTATTCCACAATTTCTGGGTAAATTGCAGGAGCAAGTGGACAGAAACTTTTGGTCTGTAATGTATCTCAATTCAGGGAAAAATACTCAATACTTTCTCCAATTTCCATGGTGAACAAGATTCAACTACTCTAACTCCTCTTATTTTCATTTCAGTGCAGGTTGAAGTTGGAGAGAAATAGATACTTCTATTCAGGCAAAGGAAGTTGCAGTGTCTCCATTTTCCAGGGTGAAAAAGATTCAACTACTTTAACGAGCTACTACAGGTTGGACTTAGAGAGAATATACACCGTGTCACGACCCAATTTCCCTTCCGTGTGAGGTCGTAACGGCACATAGTCTCTACAACTAGGTAAGTCTAACATTTTGCGGAATAATAAAATAAATATATAAATTTAACCAACTATTCAAAAATACACAACAAATCCCAAAATCCGGAACATCATGAATCACAAACTACAGAAGGAAAAATCTAGTGTCTCTATACATCATAGTCTAACAAGAAAAAATACACAAGATAATGGACATGAGAAAGAGTAGAAGGGGACTCCGAGGTTTGCGGACGCGACAGATATACCTTGAAGTCTCCAAAGCTGTCCCGGCTCACTGATAGTGCGGCTGATAAGGTGCACCTGGATTTGCACACGAAAAACATGTGCAGAGAATAGCATGAGTACACCACAATCGGTACCCAGTAAGTGTCAAGCCTAATCTCGGTCGAGTAGTGACGAGATCAGGTCAAGGCCCTACTGGTAAATATATAATAAAATAATATAGAGTGTAATACCGTAATAAAATAAAGGCTGAAATTTAGCAAAAATGAAATCATAGAAGGTAAGATCTCAGTACACAGAAACACAACAGGAGATCTCCCGAGATACCGTCTCGTAGTCCCAAACGTAAATATGTAGGGGGATCTCCCGGAATACTGTTCCGCAGTCCCAAAGTAAATGTGCAGGGGATCTCCCGGAATACCGTTCCGTAGTCCCAAAGTAAATGTGCAGGGGGATCTCCCGGAATACCGTTTCGTACTCCCAAAGTAAATGTGCAGGGGATCTTCCGGAATACCGTTCCGTAGTCTCAAAGTAAATATGCAGTACATGGGGATCTCCCGGAATACCGTTCCGTAGTCCCAAAGTAAATATACAGTACATGGGGATCTCCCGGAATACCGTTCCGTAGACCCAAAGTAAATATGCAGCGCAAACAATAGAAATGCAACTACATCATGAAATCTTACGATTTAGACTAAGTACCAGTCAAGGAAAAAGTAGGAAATTTCACTAAGCATACTGCACAGAGTTCACATAGGCAATTAAGACGCGTAGACATGTTGTATTAGACTAAACAGGATAGCTACGTAAATGAGAATAACTCAATTAAGAATGAAAATAGATTAATACTCATAAAAATGGTATAACTCAAAATAAAAGGAAAACATGATTGTTGCTCAGTAAGAATATCGGGTTTTTCCACAACTAGCACGTGTACGTACTCGTCACCTCACGTACACGGCGCTCACATATCACAATAGTTCCAAATCTTAAGGGGATTTCCCCTACACAAAGTTAGGCAAGCCACTTACCCCGAGTCAAGCTCAATCAATCCGTAAGAATGCCTTTTCCTCGATTATCCGACTCCGAATGACCCAAATCTAGCCAAACACAATTACATATCATAAATACAATAATAATAAACTCATCTAATTAACGAAATCAACACTTTAACGAAAATTCCGAAATTAACTCAAAAATCGCCCGTGGGGACCACTTCTCGGAATCGGGTTTAAGTCATAAAATACGAAAATCCGTTCACTCACGAGTCTAACCATATCAAATTTACTAAAATCCGATAACAAATGGTCCTCCAAATCCACAAATCAAACTTCCAAATCCCTAGCCTCAAATTCCAAATTTTCACCTTAAATATACACTAACTAGGTGGGAAAATACATGGGGAAGCAAGATTATTGATCAAAAATAAGCACAAGGGACTTACCTCAAGAGACCCCTAAAACATGCTCTCAAGAAATCGCCAAACCCGAGCTCAAAATGTTGAAAATGAGCAAAAATCGCGAACACTTACATCTAAGTGTTGTGTCCAGACATCTCGCACCTGCGAAAATTCCATTGCAGGTGCGAAAATCACTTAAGGGGGACTGAGTCCACATCTGCGAACAAGGGCCGCTTCTGCGAGCCCGCATCTGCGCTTCTCTTCCGCTTCTGCGCGTCCGCTTCTGCGAATCTATGGCTGCACCTGCGGTCCCAGCTGGACAGGGTCAAAACCGCTTCTGCGGTGCCGCACCTGCGGCCCAAAGTGCGCAGGTGCGATTACACTAGGTGCAGCAGCTCCAGCAATTGCATAAGTCCCACACTCAATCCGTTAAGCACCCGAAACTCACCCGAGGCCCCTGGGACCTCGACCAAACATACCAACCAATCCTAAAACACTATACGAACTTAGTCGAGCCCTCAAACCGCATCAAACAACGCTAAAATCACGAATTATCCTCCGATTCAAACTTAAAGAATTTGAAACTTTCAAATTCGACAACCGATGCCGAAACCAATCAAACCACGTCCGATTGACCCCAAATTTTGCACACAAGTTTTATTTGACATTACGGACCTACTTCAACTTTCGAAATCAGAATCCGACCCCGATATCAAAATTTCCACTACCGGTCCAAATCTCCAAAAATTCGACTTTCGCCATTTCAAGCCTAAATATGCTACGGACATCCAAAACACAATCCAGACACGCTCCTAAGTCCAAAATCATCCAACGGAGCTAACAGAATCGACGAAATTCCATTCCGGAGTCGTCTTTACACAGTTCCGATTACGGTCAAAATCCTAAGACTTAAGCTTTTGTTTAGGGACTAAGTGTCCCAAATCACTCCAAAAATCAAAACGAAACCTCCCGATAAATCACAATAGCAGAAAAAGATATGGGAGAAGCAGTAAATAGGGGATCAGGGTTATTACTCTCAAAACGACCGACCGGGTCGTTACACACCGTCAGTGTAAGAACATTTTACACCATCAGGTCGCCTTACATGCTATAGCAAATAACCTATCTTGTTTTAAAGATTACAAATCCCATATTTTAAGGAGGCTTACATGTAAATATCTTTTAGGTGACCTGATAGTGTAAAAGGTTCCTATACTTCTGGTGTATATAACTTAAACTCATACTTCTATTATTGAAAGAAAGTGGTACTAAACAGAAGTTACATGAGACAATCTTGAAAAAATTACGAATTAAAATACAAATCGAGAAAGAAGGAACTGAAATTGATGCTCTCTTAGCTTTTGTTATCAGCTATCGAGTTCTTGGCATATCATTGCTGCTTCTATAGGTCTTCTCCCGCGCTGATAGTTTTGGAAGAAGAGTTCACCATAATTCTTAATGTTCTTGTACAGTCTTGGCCTTTCCTCATTGATAAGCTTTTCCACTGGTCCAATCTCAACATTTACATCTGGCATAATGAAAACAGCAAGAGTGTTTCTTTCTCTTTCTGTGTTCGTCACCACCCTGTGCACGGGGCTCTTAAAGATTCCATTGCTCATAATCTGCAAGGAAACAACAATTCTGAGAATTTTACATGACGTACAATATTTGAGATTTGACAACTCTGTCCTAAAGATGGATATACCTCAACTTGATCTCCAACATTAATGAGGATACCATATCGGACAACGGGCACTCTAAACCATTGATCATCTTTTAGAACCTGAAGCCCTTCAACTTCTTTGTCTTGCAACAGGAGAGTAATGGCTGATCCATCGGCATGTGGTTTGACTCCGAGTACAATATCAGGCCTCGGGCATGGAGGATAGAAGTTGAATCGTGCAACCATCATTCCTCGTTCTCCACACTGGTCCAAAAAGCAGTTCTCCTCCAAGTGCAATGACATCGCTATGGCCTTTAGGAGGGACTCACTCAACAATTTCATATTCTTGATATATTCTTCAAAAACTTCCCTGCAAGTAAGGTAATCTTTTTAGCCCTATGCTTCTAATTTCTTCATTTCGGAGTAAAAAGGAGAGAACATATACCTAAAACATTCAGGTTTTTGGGGCCAATATTGGAGTTTCCTTATGTCTTGCGGCATCACATTTAGATACAATCTGTCGGTCCAATCAAGTGTTTGCTTTTCTGAAAGAACTGAGTCATTTCCGTATCCTTCAATGTCATCAACTGTTCTGGCATATTTAAGCTTCTCTTCGGTTGGAAGTGCAAAGAACTGTTTGCTAATATCGCGCACTTTGTCAAGAAATGAATCTGCTATTCCATGATTTATGACCTGAATTTCAAATATTACCCCATATATATGTTACTCTTAAACGGATAGTACAACCAAGAGTGCAGAGAGCATATAGATAGCTTACAAATAGAATGAGTTAAGTACCCCCTCTTTTCATTGACATTCATATCTTCTTCTTCTTCTTTTACTACTTTGATATCATCCTCTTGCGACACTCTTGTTATTTTCCTATTCTTAGATGCAGTAACTTTTACTATAATTTGGTTTTCCACATTTTCATTCACTTTTCTTTTGGGATCCTCTGAAGTTTGAGTTCTACTTTCCTTTTTGTCAATCACAAGCCAAGGAAAAAAAACATTTCCAAGATTACAAAATGCTTTTAAACAAAATATTATTGTGGTCAACTGTGACAACATTGCTAACACTGCAGTTAGTTGAACTTAATGAAATAAAATCAAAAATCCAAAAGACACTCGATTTTGATATATGGTTCCACATTTCAGGCCAGAGACAGACTTACGGCAAGATAATTTCACCTCTGAAACACTTTAGTAATGCTCCCAAATAATGATTTTTTTAAGCAGAACGATACATGCTTCATTTAACTTAGGTTGATCTAGGCTAGAGACAGACCTACGCCAAGATAATCACCTTGTTCTAGCCTCAGTTGATCTAGACCAGAGACAAACCTACGTCAAGATAATCACCTTGTTCTAGCCAATCTTAGTATTGGTGTTTTTTTTAATGGATTGTCATATCTAAGTAATGCTCGTGTTGGACTTCTTATGTCAAAAATATAGATCAAATAATAAATACTTAAGTAGTCAAAGTCAGACCTGAAAGCAGCCACAAGACTTGAGACCGGATTGAAGTTTGTTGAGCTCTTTTTCTCGGGCGGGGGAATGGGATGATGAAATGATAAGACTAAGATCAACTTCTGGTAAATCCAGCAGTGGAGGAAATGTATTGATTGAGCCTTGTGTATGAATATACTTTTCTGGAATTTGATTGCTGTTTGCCAGTTCTTGAACTGACTTGAAAACTGTTTCTACCTTTGCAACAGGAGGAAGAGTTTCAGCCATGGTTTTCTGTAAGAAGCAAAAACCTAGGCTAGTTGCAGATCTTGTTGTTTGCTTTGCTTTTTTTGTTTTGTTTTAACAGTTGATGTAATTCCCAAGAAAAAAAACACATGAACTAGAGGTGGTTTGACTTTTTTTTTAGTAGCTGGAAAATACAGTTAGTCATAAAATGGATAGTTTAATACTGCACTATTTTCTCGGTTTCCATACTTTAATTGGAACAAGTGAAATTGACAGTGATTCTTCTGATAAAGAAAGAGAAGAGCAGTGCTGGCAAGATTTGCGGCCTTCTTTTGGTATACTCTAATTATTATTCGTACATCTGAAACTTTGTTTGAAAATACAATTAGTTATTTGTTTTGGTTAAAAAATACAATTAGTTGATGTATATTCATTTGGCATGTGCTTCTTGTGAAAGGGAGAATGAAAGAAATAAGAAACTTTGGTGTCACTATTGATTTTGACCTTAATAGAAGTTTGGGGGAAAAGCGCTGCTAGAATTTTAAAATTCGCTCGCCAAAATTTAAAGCACGCAACAGTTACGAGAATCGTCATGATTTTATCACAAATTCTGACGAATGGTAAATTTACTCTATTTCGATACTTTAGGGGGTAAATTTGGTCATTTATCCTTTGAAAAAAAGTATCTATCGTATTTTTTAGCTTGTGAAATATCATGCTAGAGAAAACTACATAGTGTAGCTGCTCCAAAACATAATGACCAGTAAAATAGATATTTTGTATATTAATATATTATATACATATGTATATTTGGCTAGTGGATGTAATTAATTTGGCCGACGGGGTAAATGTATATCTTGCCCCATATTCTGGTGAGGTTTTTACGTTGTCAGTTACTTATTAAATAATATTTAAGTAAAGATCATTACTTTTACTTTATTCCAAAAAGAGCACATTCATTTACAATTATAACATTTTTTTTATAGATCATATACGTTTAGTAGTCTTCAAATCTTTAAACATAATCCACAATTTAAGGAACTAGTTTTAGGGTACGTGCGTTGCATGTGTATATAACGTTAGTAAACTAAAACTTATATATAAGAAAAAATTAATTATGCAAAATAGAAAATAACGTTAAAATAACAGCCATTTAAGTGACAAAAATAAACGTGAGTACATACACGTAGTAATTGGATATTTTCAGAGCTTGCAAAGATAAACAGATCAGTTAAGTTAGTTATATATTATTTTAATTATAGATATTTTATTTTATGAGATAATAATATGTTAGTATATTATTGAATCTAACCCAATTTATCTTTCATAAACGATGTTGCCGGTCCTAAAAATTTTAAATTATTATTTAATATTGAAGAAAAATGTCACGACCCCAAATTCCCTCTGTAGGAGATCGTGATGGCACCTAGTCTCTAAGACTAGGTAAGCCTATCAATGCGGAATAATAATAGATATTTGAAATAAATAAACTACAATTCAAATAATTACAACTCCCAAAACCCGGTAAAAATAAGTCACAAGCTTCTAAGAATTTATCCTCAATGTCTCTATATATTAAGGTTTTAAGAAAATAAAGAAGCAACATGATAATGATAGAAGGGGACTCCGGAGTCTGCAGACGGTGGCAGATATACCTCGAAGTCTCCGTACACAGGTAACTCACTGATGTCTGGGCTGGTAAGATGTACCTGGATCTGCACAAAAAGATGTGCAAAAGCGGAGTATGAGTACACCACAACGGTACCCAGTAAGTGTCAAGCCTAACTTCGGTAGAGTAGTGACGAGGTCAGGTCAGGCCCTACTGGAAAATAAATAATGGCATAGTAAAATGTTTAACAATATAATAAGATAAAATGACAATGAAAATGAGTCAAGTAGTATGTCACCATTTAATTACACCAAATAATGGCAATTAATACC
>AWOL01S0019496.1:0-14556 GCA_000715115.1 Nicotiana otophora | reverse complement strand
GGTCAGGTCAGGCCCTACTGGAAAATAAATAATGGCATAGTAAAATGTTTAACAATATAATAAGATAAAATGACAATGAAAATGAGTCAAGTAGTATGTCACCATTTAATTACACCAAATAATGGCAATTAATACCTCGTGGAAACAAAACAGAATTCTTTTCAACTTTAAGAAAATCACAACAATAATCAAAGGCAACTACGGCCATAAATCAATATCAACAAGGGCACTCCCGAGGTACCGCCTCGTAGTCCCAAATCATAAATAAATTCACAATATCTCATTTTTCTTATACCACCGGGGGAGCCTTCATAATTAATTTTAAAGAAATCATTATTCCCGAAATAACATCCCGCGTTTTAGCCACCCTTATCACACCACATGACTTCTAGTAGTTTTTCCTACTAGCCACGCGTATCAAGCCACCCTTATCTCACCGCATTCATTTCAATACCCAGACCTTATACCACCGCATGCGTATCAATATCATAATATATCACAATTTGCACCTCAAGTACCCAAATATTTTAATTTGCCAAAATAAATCAACAACAGTATTTTTCCATAATAAAGAGCTCACGACTCATGCCAAAATAATTCAACAATAATATTTTTTCACAATAAAGAACTCACGACTCCATCACAATGAGTACGAAAATCTCACAAAAATATTCGGGAATAAATAACTCAACAAAATAATATTTTAAAATTTTTAATACGTTATTTCAATACCAAATTTAAAATGTCAAATAATTCATATTAATAATATTTAATTTAAAGAAAATAAACCTTCAAATAATGCACAGAATAAAAGAAACCAAGTTTCAACTTAAACAGGTAAAATAATTAGCAGAAAAAGGTCAAAACAAATTTAAAATATAAACATTAAATCAATGATGAAGAATATAACAAGGTAAAATTATTTAATTAATATGTAACATTGATCTACACAATTTAAAGACATAGTCATTCATATTTAGCCCGTGTACACACTCGTCACCTCGTGTATATGACTTTCAACACATTACAATTTATCACTTCAATACTAATCCTAGGGAAAATTTCCCCCACACAAGGTTAGACAAGTCACTTATCTCGACTTGCTCTAATTTAATCAAGTAGTATGTCTTTTCCTCGATTTTCTGACCGATCGACTCGAATCTAGTCATAATTAATTCGATACAGTCAACAAAAATTATAAAATCAATTCCATAAGAAAATACTACATTTTTAATTAAAAAATCCGAAATTAACTTAAAAATTGCCCGTGAGGGCCCACGTCTCGAAATCCGGCGAAAGTTATAAAATATGAACGCCCATTGAACCACGAGTCTAACCATACCAAAATGACTAAATTCCGATAACAATTTGACCCTCAAATCCTCAAGTCTATCCAAAAGGGTTTTCAAATTTTTTCAACTTAAATCACCAATTAATTATTAAAAACAGTGATGGATTCGGGTAATCTAACCAAGATTGAGTTTAGAACACTTACCCCGATATTTTCTCTGAAAATCTCCCAAAAATCGCCTCAATCCGAGTTCCAAATCATTAAAAATGAAAAATGGGACGAAGTCCCATTTTTAGAACTTAAACTCTTTGCCCAGTCATTTGCTCTACGCGATCGCGAAGCACAATCTTTCTACTGCCCAAATTAACTCTACGCGATCACAGATATCCCCATGCGATTGCAAAGCACAGAGTTCCCAGCTCTACGCGATCGCAGTCCTCTTCATGCGATCGCATAGAGCAAACGCGTGACCTTCACTTCTGCTCTGTTACTCTACACGAACGTGACCTTCTTCATGCGTTCACGAGTCACAAAAACTCAAAGCTATGCGATCGCATCCCGCTTCATGCGACCGCGAAGCACAAAACTCAGCAGCCCTCAATTAACCTTACGCGATCACAAACAATGCTACGCGATCGCGATGCACAGACTAGCCTAACCTACGCGATCGCGGTTGACCTCGCGCGATCACGAAGAACAAAATCAACACTGCCTCAACTAAGCCTACGCGATCGCGTCTCAATCTTCGCGATCGCGAATAAGGTTTAAAATACCATAAATCAGCAGCTAGCAGCAGTCCCAAAATGAAGGAAAATACTCTCAATACCATCCGAAACATGCCCGAGCCCCTCGGGACCTCAACCAAATATACCAACAAGTCCTAAAATATCATACGGACTTAGCTGAGTCTTAAAATCACATCCAACAACACTAAAAACACGAATCACACATAGATTCAAGCCTAATGAACTTTGAAACTTTCAATTTCTACAAACGACGCGGGGAACCTATCAAATCAAGTCCGATTGACCTCAAATTTTGTATACAAGTCATAAATGACATATCGAAGCTATAAAAATTTTCGGAACTGGATTCCGACCCCTATATCAAAAAGTCAACTTCCCGGTCAAACTTTTAAACATAAATTCCTATTATAGCCATTTCAAACCTAATTTAACTACGGACTTCTAAATAAAATTTCGAACACGCTCCTAAGTCCAAAATCACCATACTTGTTGGAATCATCAAAATTTTATTCCGGGGTTGTTTGCACATAGGTCGACATCCAGCCAACCTTTTCAACTTATGTTTTAAACTTTGGAACTAAGTGTTTCAATTTATTCTAAAAATCTCATCGGACCTGAACCAATTGCCCTGACAAGTCATATAACAGTTATAAGGTACATAATGAGCATTAAATAGGGGAACGAGGCTACAGCTTTTAAAATGACTGACCGGGTCGTTACATCCTCCCCCTCTTAAACAAAAGTTCGTCCTCGAACGGGTTTAGAATTATACCTGGAGTGGTGAAAAGATGAGGATAACAGCTGCGTATATCATGCTCGGTCTCCCAAGTCGCCTCCTCGACCGGATGACCCCTCCACTGAACCTTCACGAAAGCAATGTTCTTTGACCTCAGCTTTCGAACCTGCCTATCTAAAATAGCCACTGGTTCCTCAACATAAGATAGATCCTTGTCCAACTGAACCGAACTGAAGTTTAACACATGAGACGGATCGCCATGATATTTTTGAAGCATAGAAACATGGAATACCGGATGAATTGCAGAGAGACTAGGTGGTAGTGCAAGTCTGTAAGCCACCTCTCCAACTCTCTCAAGAATCTCAAAAGGCCCAATATACCTAGGGCTCAACTTGCCCTTCTTCTCGAATCTCATCACACCCTTCATAGGCGAAACTCGAAGCAAGACCCGCTCACCAACCATGAATGCAACATCACGAACCTTCCGATCCGCATAACTCTTCTGTCTAGATTGGGCTGTACGAAGTCGATCCTGAATCAATTTAACCTTTTCCAAGGCATCCTGAACAAAGTCTGTACCCAATAGCCTAGCCTCGCCCGGTTCGAACTAACTCACTGGAGACCGGCACCGCCTACCATACAAGGCCTCATACGGAGCCATCTGAATGCTTGACTGGTAACTGTTGTTCTAAGAAAACTCCGCAAGTGGTAAGAACTGATCCCAAGCACCCCCAAAATCTATCACACACGCACGAAGCATATCCTCCAGTATCTGAATAGTGCGTTCGGACTGCCCGTCCGTCTGAGGGTGAAATGTTGTACTCAACTCTACCTAGTACCCAACTCACACTGTACTACCCTACAGAACCGTGATTTAAACTGCGTACCCCAGTCAGAGATAATAGATACCGGTACGCCATGAAGTCTGACAATCTCGCGAATATAGATTTGAGCCAACTGCTCGGAAGAGTAGGTAGTCATCATAGGAACGAAATGAGCTGACTTGGTCAGCCTATCCACGATCACCCAAACTACATCAAACTTTCGCTGAGTTCGCTGAAGCCCAGCAACGAAATCCGTAGTGATCCGCTCCCATTTCCATTCTGGAATCTCTAACTTCTGAAGCAATCCACTTGGCCGCTGATGCTCATATTTTACCTGCTGACAATTTAGGCACCGAGCTACATACTCTACTATGTCTTTCTTTATCCGCCTCTACCAATAGTGCTGTCTCAAGTCCTGATACATCTTTGCAGTACCCGGATGAATGGAGTACCATGAACTGTGAGTCTCCTGGAGAATCAACTCACGCAAACCATCTACATTGGGTACATATAGCCTGCCCTACATCCGTAATACACCGTTATCTCCAATAGTGACTTCCTTGGCATCACCGTGCTGAACTGTATCCTTAAGGACAAGCAGATGGGGGTTATCATACTGATGCTCCCTGATACGATCATAAAGATAAGACTGAGATACCACACAAGCCAAAACTCGGCTCGGCTCGGAAATATCTAATCTAACAAACTGGTTGGCCAAGGCCTGAACATCCAAGGCTAAAGGCCTTTTTGCTACCGGTAAATATGCTAAGCTGCCCAAACTCTCCGCCTTATGACTCAAGGCATCAGTCACTATATTGGCCTTCCCAGTATGATAGATAATGGTGATATTATAATCCTTAAGCAACTCCAACCATCTCCAATACTGCAAATTAAGATCCTTCTGTTTAACAGATGTTGTAGACTCCGGTGATCAATGTAGACATCACAATGGACACAGTACAAATAATGCCGCCAAATCTTCAAGGCATGAACAATAGATGCTAACTCAAGGTCGTGGACCAGATAATTCTTCCCATGTACCTTTAACTGTCTGGACGCGAGGCAATCACCCTACCATCTTGCATCAACACTGCGCCGAGACCAATACGCGACGCATCACAATCACCCTCACATTCCTCGGTCCACCTGAACATAGCACTCTTCTGGGTTAATTTGGTCATACTTGCAGCAATAGAAGAGAAACCTTCTACAAATCGGCGATAATACCCTGCCAAACCAAGAAAACTCTGGATCTCTGTAGCTGAGGACGGTCTGGACCAACTCTATACTGCCTCAATCTTCTTCGGATCTACCTTGATCCCCTCGTACGAAACTATATGACCATAAAATCCCACTGAATCAAGCCAGAATTCATACTTTGAAAATTTTGCATATAACTCTTTTTCTCTCAAAGTCTGAAACACAGTCCTCATGTGCTATTCATGATCTTCCCGACTCCGAGAATATACTAGAATGTCGTCAATAAACACAATGACGAAAGAATCAAGATAGGGCTAAAATACACTATTCATTAAGTGCATAAATGTTGCTGGGGCATTGGTTAGCCCGAATGACATTACAAGGAACTCATAATGACCATACCGAGTCCTAAACGAAGTCTTCAGGATATCTGGTTCCCGAATCTTCAACTGATGATAGCCTGAACGCAATTCAATCTTAGAGAACACTCTGGCACCCTGAAACTGATCAA
The DNA here is from genome assembly GCA_000715115.1 of Nicotiana otophora. Classification (NCBI taxonomy): domain Eukaryota; kingdom Viridiplantae; phylum Streptophyta; class Magnoliopsida; order Solanales; family Solanaceae; genus Nicotiana; species Nicotiana otophora. Next base: position 9,248 of record AWOL01S0019496.1, on the reverse strand, counting down.
ATAGGTCATCAATACGAGGTAATGGATACCTGTTCTTCACTATAACCTTGTTCAGCTGGCAGTAATCAATACACATCCGCATAGAACTATCCTTCTTCTTTACAAATAAGACAGGAGCATCCCAAGGCGATACACCGGGCCGAATGAAGCCCTTATCATAAATTTCTGTAACTGTTCTTTTAATTCTTTCAACTCTGCTGGGGCTATACGATATGGTGGAATAGGAATGGGCCGAGTGGCCGATAATAAATCAATGCCAAAGTCAATATCCCTATCGGGTGGCATACCCGAAAAATCCGCTGGAAATACATCAGGAAAATTCCTTACTATAGGAACTGACTGTACAGTAGGAGTATCAATACTAACATCTCTCACATAGGCCAGATACGCATCACACCCCTTCTCAACCATCTGTTGAGCTTTAAGAAATGAAACAACCCTGTAAGGAACATGATCCAAGGTACCTCTCCACTCTAGCCGCGGTAGACCTGGCATAGCCAACGTCACCGCCTTAGCGTAACAATCAAGAATAGCGTGATAGGGCGACAACCAGTCTGTGCCCAAAATAATATCAAAATCCACCATACCGAGCAACAATAAATCAGCTCTGGTCTCAAAACCACTGATAACAATTAACACGAACGATACACGTAGTCCACAATAATAGATTCACCCACGGGTGTAGATACATAAATAGAAGAACTCAAGGAATCATGTGATACGCCCAAATATAGGGTAAAATAAGATGGCACATAAGAATAAGTGGAGCTTAGATCAAATAAGACCGATGCATCTCTATGACAGACCGGAGTAATACTTGTGATAATAGAATCGGATGCAACGGCCTCTGTCCTTGTAGGAAGGGCATAATATCTGGCCTAGCCTCCCCCTCTAGGGCGACCTCTATATGTCCGACCTCCACCTCTAGCTGGTTGTGTAGGTGGAGTGGCAACTGGTGCAGTAATCATGGCCTGAGAAGCCTGAGGGACCTGTGGAATAGGTGGGGCCTGAGAAATATTTGGAGGTGCACCCCTCCTAAATCTGGGGCAATCTCTCATGATATGAAGAGTGTCACCACACCTAAAACAAGCCCTCAGAGGATGTGGCTGCTGGGACTGGCTCGGGCCTGATCGACTAGACTGCCTGCTGAAAACACCCCGTACAGGAGGTACAATAGACACTAGCGGTGCATAATATGGAACCCGAGGTCTGGGAGTAGCCGAAATACCACTGGAAGCTGGAAGTGCTGAATGAATAGGACGGCTCATATAACCTCTACCTTGACGGGCTGCAACTGGGGCACGAGAATTATTATATGTGCCAGAATCTCGGGGTCTCTTAGGTTCCCTCTCTTCCCTCTCCCAGGTCCACATACCTTCCAATCTCCTAGCAATTGACACCACCTGTTGGTATGTGATATCCATCTCTAGCTCTCGGGCCATACTGAATCTGATATTAGGGTGGAGACCCTCAATAAATCTGTGAACCCGCTATCGAACAGTAGCAACTAAGGCTGGTGCATGACTAGCCAACTCACTAAATCGGACCGCATACTCTGACACGGTCATAGAACCCTGGTGCAACTGCTCAAACTCTGCACGCCATGCATCTCTAAGACTCTGAGGAACACACTCACTTAAAAACATATCTAAAAATTATATGCAAGTGAGTAAAGATGCCTCAGTGGAACTATCCAACTCATATGCCTGCCACCACTGGTAGGCTGCTTCTCTAAATTGAAATGTCATAAAAGAAACCCCACTGGAATCCACAATACCCATTGTACGAAGGATACGGTGACACTCCTCCAGAAAACCCTGAGCATCCTCTGAAGCTAAACCGCTGAAAGTGGGATGGTGGTACTTCTTGTACCTCTCGAGCCTAAGCTGCTCCCCGTCTGAAACTGCTGTCCTAATCTCAGGCTGAACTGGGGCAACTAGCTGCACTGGTATAACCTCTGGGGCATGGTCAACTTGGGCCCATGGCTTTGGAGTACGTGCGGCAGGAATCTGTACTCCTCCCCCAGCCTGAGATGTGGCAGGAGCAAGTGGAATTAACCCTGCCTAAGCTTGAATGCCAAACATGCTCAAAAGCTGGGCAGGAGTCTCCTGAAGTGCAGGAGTAGTAACAGGCATCTCAGGTGCCTGTTCTCCAACTGGAGCTACTTGTGGTTCCTCTGCAGCAGCTCGTGCGGGTGCTCTGGCTGCACCACGTGGTCTTCCTCGGCCTTTGCCCCGACCCCGGCCTCTTGCGGCTCCAACAGAGAGCGCGGGTGTCTTATTATCGGATCCAGTTGTGTGTGTCCTCCCCATTTGTGAGAGAATAAAAAGATAATGGTTTAGAACTTTGAAGTCAACAAATGCGCACGATAAGGAATCAAAGAAGTGAATTATGACTACCCAAAATATCATCTTTAAAGTTAATAATTAATTCTGTGTTCTAAGACCTCGAAAAGTACTATTTATCATTACTCGAATTGCGTGCACAGTCCGTAAAATTTTCCGGAAAGTTTTTATGTGAAAAATATATTAAAATATGAATTAGAGCTTTAAAACTCAACTTAGTTGACTTTGGTCAATATTTTGAGCAAACAGACTCGGATAAGTGTTTTGATAGTTTTGGTAGGTCTGTATGGTGATTTTGGACTTGGGAGTATGCCCTGAATCAAATTCCGAGGTCTCTAGCCCGAGATATGGAATTTTGATGAAAAAGTAAAGGTTTTAAAAGCTTAAGTCAAATAGTGACCGGATATCGAATTATATGCAAATGACCCCGGAATAGAATTTTGATGATTTCAACAGCTCCGTATGGTGATTTTGGACTTAGGAGCGTGATCGGAATTTGATTTGGAAGTCCGTAGTGAAATTAGGCTTGAAATGGCTAAAACAGGAATTTAAGTTTGGAAGTTTGACCGGGGAGTTGACTTTTTGATGTCGGAGTCGGAATCCAGTTTCGAAATTTTTTAGAGCTCCGTTATGTCATTTATGACTTGTGTGCAAAATTTGAGGTCAATCGGACTTGATTTGATAGGTTTCGACATCGAATGTAGAAGTTGAAAATTCTAAGTTTCATTAAGCTTGAATTGGAGCATGATTCGCGATTTTAGCGTCGTATTATGTGATTTGAATATCTTAGGACTTGTTGGTATATTTGGTTGAGGTCCCGAGGGCCTCGGGTGAGTTTCAGATGGTTAACGGATCAAAATATTAGACTTAAAAAGCTGCTGCAAGTTTTTCTCTTCTGCTGGATATTCTGGGATGTTATCGAGCCCAGATATCGAGCCCAGGGTCGAAGCCAGAGACTAGGCTCAGGATCGATGCCATGATCGAGGACATGATCGAAGGCCCAGGCTCGATGCCATGATCGAAGGCCTAGGCTCGATGCCATGATCAAGGCCATGATCGAAGGCCCAGGCTTGATGCCAGGATCGAGGCCATGATCGAAAGACCATGCTCGATGCCATGACCGAGGTCCAGGCTCGAGCCTGTGATCGAAGCCACGATCGAGGCCTAGGCTCACGGGCCATGATCGAAGCCACGATCGAGGTCTAGGCTCGAGGGCCATGATCGAAGCCACGATCGAGGCCCAGTTCCGAAGGTTGCCTGGACAGATTTATAAAAGAGGGCATTCGTCCCATTCGCCATTTTTAACAAACTGGAGCTTGAGCAGAGGCGATTTTTGATAGATTTTTAAGAAAATACATTGGGGTAAGTGATTCTAACTCGGATTTGGTCTATATACACAAATATATCGTTGTTTTCACCATTTAATTAGTGTTTTGGAATTGAGATTTTGGGAAATTTGTGAAATCTCATAGAAAAGAATTTTCGATATTTCGGTATCGATTCGGAGTCGGATTTGAGTGAAACTGGTATGGTTGGACTCATAATTGAATGGGTTATCGGGTTTTGTAAGTTTCATCAGATTTCCGAGACATGGGCCCCACGGGCTATGTTTGAGCTAATTTCGGATTTTATTGAAAAATGTAGTATTTTCTTATGAAATTGATTCCTATAATTTTTGTTGACTGTATCGAATTAATTATGACTAGATACGAGTTGATCGGAGTCGAAAAAGCGAGGAAAAAGCATACTACTTGGTTAAATTGGAGCAAGTCGAGGTAAGTGACTTGTCTAACCTTGTGTGGGGGAAAGTTCCCCTAGGATTGGTATTAATTGTAATGTGATGAAAGTCGTGTACACGAGGTGACGAGTGTGTACACGGACTAAATGTGAAAGATTATATTTTTAATTTGTGAAGATCACTGTTGCATTTTAATTATTGATTTGATTTATATACTTTAAATTTGCTTGACCTTTTCCTGCTAATTGTTTTATCTATTTAGTTGGAACTTGGTTTCTTTTATTCTGTGCATTAATTAAAGATTGATTTTTTAAAATTAAATATTATTAATATAAAGTATTTGATATTTTTTAAATTTGGTATTGAAGCAACGTATTAAAGACTTTGAAATATTATTTTACTGAATTATTTATTCCTGAATATTTTTGTAAGCTTTTTGTACTCATTGTGATGGAGCTATGAGCTCTTTATTGTGGAAAAAATATTTTTGTTGAATTATTTTGGCAAATTGAAATATTTGGGCACTTGAGGTGCAAATTGTGATATATTATGATATTGATACGCATGCGGTGGTATAAGATTTGGGTGTGAAATGCATGCGGTGAGATAAGGGTGGCTTGATACGCATGGCTAGTAGGAGAAACTACTAAAAGTCATGCGGTGTGATAAGGATGGCTAAAACGCGGGATGCTATTTCCGAAAAAATATTTTCTTTAAAATAAATTATGAAGTCTCCCGCGGTGAGATAAGAAAATAAGATATTGTGAATTTATTTATGATTTGGGACTACGAGACGGTACCTCGGGAGTGCCCTTGTTGATATTGATTTATGGCCGTAGTTGCCTTTGATTATTTGTTGTGATTTTCTTAAAGTTGAAATGAATTCTGTTTTGATTCCCCTAGATATTATTTGCCATTATTTTGTGTAATTAAATGGTGACATGCTATTTGATTCATTTCCATTGTCATTTTATTTTATCATATTGTTAAACATTTTACCTTGCAAATATTATTTTTCAGTCGGGCCTGACCTGACCTCGTCACTACTCTACCGAGATTAGGCTTGGCACTTACTGGGTACCGCTATGGTGTACTCATACTACGCTTCTACACATATTTTTGTGAAAATCAGGTACTTTTTACTAGCCCCGACATCAGTGAGTTACCTGTACATGGAGACTTTGAGGTATATCTTCCAGCGTTCGCAGATTCCGGAGTCCCCTTCTATCATTATTATGTTGCTTTTTTATTTTCTTTAGACCTTGGTATATATATATATATATATATATATATATATATATATATATATATATAGACATTGAGGATAAAATTCTTAGAAGCTTGTGACTTATTTCTACCAGGTTTTGGGAGTTGCAATTATTTAAAGTTTCAGATTTCTATTTTTATTCCGCATTGATAGGATTACCTAGTCTTAGAGACGAGGTAGCATCACGACATCCTACAGAGGGAATTTGGGGTTGTGACAAGTTGGTATCATAGCCCTAGTTTCATAGATCTTATGAGTCACAAGCAGGTTTAGTAGAGTCTTGCGGGTCGATAAAAATGCGTCTATACTTATCTTCGGGAGGCTATGAAACTGTTTGGAAAATATTCACTTCTTTGATTCCTTATTGTGCGAACTGTTGACTTCAAAGTTCTAAACTATTATCTTTCTATTCTCTCACAGATGGTGGGGACACGCACAACTGGATCCGATGAGCAGACACCCACACCCCCTGTTGGAGCCGCAAGAGGCCGGGGTCAGGGCGGATGCCGAGCCAGAGGCCGAGGAAGACCATGTGGTGCACCAGAGCACCTGCACGAGCTGCTGCACCATAGCCACTGGTAGCTCCAGTTGGAGAGCAGGCACCTGAGACGCCTGTTACTACTCCTGTACTTCAGGAGACTCTTGCCCAGTTTTTGAGCATGTGTGGCACTCTAGCTCAGGAAGGGTTGATTCCACTTTCTCCTGCCACATCTCAGACCGGGGGAGGAGCACAAACCCCCGCCGCCCGTACTCCAGAACCACGGGCCCAAGTTGACCATGCCCCAGAGGTTATACCAGTGCAGCCAGTTGTCCCAGTTCGGCCTGAGATTAGGACAACAGCTTCAGAGGGGGAGCAGCTCAGGCTTGAGAGGTACAATAAGTACCACCCTTCCATTTTCAGCGGCTTAACTTCAGAGGATGCTCAGGGTTTTCCAGAGGAATGTCACCGCATCCTTCGTACTATGGGTATTGTGGATTCTAGTGGGGTTTCTTTCACGGCATTCCAGTTTAGAGGAGCAGCCTACTAGTGGTGGCGAGCATATGAGTTGGATAGTCTCGCTGAGGCATCTTCACTCACTTGGACTCAATTTTCAGATATGTTCTTAAGGGAGTATGTTCCTCAGAGTTTGAGTAGCTGCGCCAGGGTTCTATGACCGTGTCAAAGTATGCGGTCCGATTTAGTGATTTGGCGAGGCATGCACCGGCCTTAGTTGCTACTATTCGAGAGCGGGTTTGAAGATTTATTGAGGGTATCTGCCTTAATATCAGATACAGTATGGACCAAGAGCTAGAGATGGACATCACATACCAACAGGTGGTGTCAATTGCCAGGAGATTGGAAGGTATGCGGACCCGGGAGAGGGAAGAGAGGGAACCTAAGAGACCCCGAGATTCTAGCACATATAATAATTCTCGTGCCCCAGTTGCAGCCCGTCATGGTAGAGGTTATGTGAGCTGTCCTATTCATTTAGTAGTTTCAGCTTCCAGTGGTATTCCAGCTACTCCTAGAACTCAGGTTCCATATTATGCACCGCCAATGTCTACTGTACCTCCTGTACGGGGTGCTTTCAGCGGGCAGTCTAGTCGATTAGGCCCGAGCCAGTCCCAGCATCCACTTCTTTCGAGGGCTTGTTTTGAGTGTGGTGACACTCGTCATATTATGAGATATTGCCCAGATTTAGGAGGGGTGCACCTCCACAGATTTCTCAGGCCCCACCTATTCCACAGGGCCATCAGGCTTATTAGGCCATAATTATTGCACCAATTGCCACTCCACCTGCACAGCTAGCTAGAGGTGGAGGTTGGACAGGTAGAGGTCGCCCTAGAGAGGGAGGCCAGTCCAGATATTATGCCCTTCCTGCTAGGACAAAGGCCGTTGCATCCGATTCTGTTATCATAGGTATTATTCCAGCCTGTCATAGAGATGCATCAGTCTTATTTGATCCAGACTCCACTTATTCTTATGTGTCATCTTATTTTGCCCCGTATTTGGGTGTATCACGTGATTCCTTGAGTTCTTCTATTTATATATCTACACCCGTGGGTGAATTTATTATTGTAGACCATGTGTATCAGTCGTGTTTAATTATTATCAGTGGTTTTTAGACCAGAGCTGATTTATTATTGCTCAGTATGGTGGATTTTAATATTATTTTGGGCATGAATGGTTGTCGCCCTATCATGCTATTCTTGATTGTTACGCCAAGACGGTGACGTTGGCTATGCCAGGTCTACTGCGGCTAGAGTGGAGAGGTACCTCAGATCATGTTCCTAGCAGGGTTGTTTCATTTCTTAAAGCTCAACGAATGGCTGAGAAGGGGTGTGATGCGTATCTGTCCTATGTGAGAGATGTTAGTGTTGATACTCCTACCATGGAGTTAGTTCCTATAGTAAGGGATTTTTCCTGATGTATTTCCAGCGGATCTCCCGGGTATGCCACCCTACAGGGATATTGATTTTGGCATTGATTTGTTACCGGGCAATTATCCTATTTCTATTCCACTATATCGTATGGCCCCAGCAGAGTTGAAAGAATTAAAAGAATAGTTACAAGAGTTGCTTGATAAGGGCTTCATTCGGCCCAGTGTATCGCCTTTGGGTGCTCCTGTCTTATTTGTGAAGAAGAAGGATGGTTCTATGCGGGTGTGTATTGATTACCACAAGCTGAACAAGGTTACAATGAAGAACAAGTGACACAACTCGCATTTTGGAGTTGTGATTTCGACCAAGAACTGGTGAGAAAAGGTCTTTCTGATGGTCTGACGTAGAGTAGTCTACTCGGGCAACTTGGGCTTTTTAATTTTAAGCGTATATAAGGGGGGGTATAGGTGATGAAAGCTCCGACCTGCCTCCCCCATGCGTGCTGCCACCGAGCCGTATAGAACGAGCTACCTTGGGGGCAACCTTAAGGGCCTGCCTAGATGACTCGAAAGGAGTGTAGAAGGCACCCATACGAGTTAGGGAAACTCTATGGGCGGCGCAATGCCTTCGGGTCTGTGTTGGGCATCAAAGTGGTGCTGGAGGCTCGATGTGTGGAACGGCCAGCCCCGCGGGCTGCCGAATGTTAGAACGAGACCTCCGTGTCGATTGGATACTTGACGCACCTGTCATAGGGGCATCATGTGTATACTTGTGAGCATGACTTTGGTTCAACCATGCAATCAAGGGTTCGTTGGCCTAAAGGTGCAGGTGTGGGCGACACTGCACTACTTCGGGATGGAAGCGTGCTGCAAGAGGGCTATGTATGGGCATGGAACGAAAGAGGCGCATGACAATGGCCAAGGGCTAAAGGTTGCCTTACTCGGGCGAGGCACGAGCTAGTCGCGGATGCACTAGGTGAATGTCAAGCTTGAGGATTGGGTTGTGCACGCAGGAGCGATGCTCAGTCTTAGGCGAGGGACAAGATATGTCCTAAGCCAATCCCCCAGGGCGCACATGGATAGTGATCCTAAGATGAAGCGCTATGACATGTCTAGGGCCAAGGGTCTAGGCATCTTACGGGCGGCATAAGGTTGGGGCGTGCTTGTGGGCGAGCCCCAACAACAGGCACAGGATCGTGCTTGGGAAATCCTGGGATAGGAAGGAAGGCTGGCCCGTGGCCAGGGGAGCCGCGGGCGCCGCACGGGTGAGCAGGTGCTGCTACCCAAACTGAGGATTTGGGCCTGTGACACTTGGTATCAGAGCTGATTAAGGCCATACTATGCCATGGCACAACGTCAAGGCAAAAGGTGGATATGGCGAGCGCATTTTGGATGTCAGTGCCGAGATCACATCAAAGTAGAGATTGATGTTCAGATGCCACAAAAGATCGAGAACCCGATACTGATGGTCGACAAAAGAAATGAGTGATTCCATTGTCTTTCGTGAGTCTAAGGTGCTACTGAATGAGGTGATATGC
>AWOL01S0019495.1:0-16406 GCA_000715115.1 Nicotiana otophora | reverse complement strand
TCGTGGGTTCGACATCCGACTTTTAGTCACTTTATTACTTGACAACCGCGTATACTTGCGTGTACGTTTGGACGCAACAATGGCTCTCGAGATGCAGATCATATATCACACCTTAGTTGTGCTAGAGTTTTATAGCGTATGACGCTGCCCGTCTCCCCAGGAATTGTATTATGCACTTGGCGTACTTATGGTTGATCTTCGGGCATTTCGTGAGTATAAGCATTACGATTCAATGTGTATTTTTTTAGATTATTATGTATGGATCGGGTGGCACGCCGCCACGGGTATGTTGCTTGGATCAGGTGGCACGCCGCCACAGGTATCATGGTTATATCGGGTTGCACGCCACAACGGTATCATGTGTGGATCGGGTTGCACGCCTCAACAGTGTGACGTTGAGTACAGTTTCCCATAGCCATTCTTGTGTGTTATGTGTCTCATTTATGAGGAAGGTTCATAACATCTTTTCGGTTATTAAATTAGTTACGTGGGATGAGCAGTTCTTTCCAAAGTTCGTTTTCCTTATGTATCACATTCGAGTTTGTAGCTTGTTAGCACAATGTGGCATCATATGAGGCTTTTGCAGTATCTGAGGTAGCTTGTTGCCTGAGCAGTTTGTACTGGGTGAAACGAGATTATTGGACCTGGGATAAGTGTGATCAGATTTATATAAGGCATATAAAACAGTAAATATTGTTATGCAGTCCAGAATTAGGTAATGGTTCTTGTCGGGAGGAGAGACTCCATAAATTGTGATTCGGCAGGTGGTTATGAGTTCTACACATCTTCTCTGTCGTCGCTGTATTGCGAGAGTTAAAGCAAGGCTTAATTGGTCATGAGGTACACTACGAGCTTCGGGTCCGTGAAAATTTTTGCTGTTGTGCTTTGGAAAGATTGCCTTGGGCAAATGAGTTATGCGATGCATGGTAAGAATTTATTAAGGGTATACAATCGTGTTTGGTGCAGTGTGTAGTGATGGATACGGTGTTCGTATCTCGGGAACAAACCTGGTAGAGAATTGCAGATGTTGGAATTTGGCTCCAAGCCTAACTTGACTAAATAAAACTTAGAATCTTCAGATTTGCTCGAGCCAATGTGCTCAACTGGGTTGTGGTAGCACGAGTAGGTGCACGAGGTGTTAAACAATGATTTCGAACAACTCCAGAGCAGTTCTTAGCACGTTCGAGGATGAACGTATATTTAAGTAGGACAGAATGTAACGACCCGACCGGTCATTTTGAGCTCTAGCATGTCGTTCGACGATTTGAGGATATAAATAGCTTCATTTCAGGTATTATGACTTGTACGTGTGGTCGAAATTGAGTTTCGAGAAAGTTCGAAGTTAATTTGGAAAGAAAATTCTAATTTCGGAAGCTTTAAGTTAGAGGAATTAACTAAGGTGTGATTTTTGAGTAAACGACCTCAGAATCAGATTTGAAGGTTCCAACAGGTTCGTATGATGATTTTGGACTTGGGCGTATGTTCGGATCGGGTTTTTTGATGACTCGCGAGCGTTTCGGTGCCTATTGTGGAAAGCTGGCATTTTTGGAAGAATTTCATAAATTTGGATTGAAGTGCATTTCAATGTTATCGATATCCGTTTGGGATTCCTAGTCTGGGAATAGCTTCGTAAGGTGATTCTATTATTGGGAGCGCGTTCGAATGTGGATTTGGATGTCCGTAGGTCATTTTGGGGTCATTTGACGAAAGTTAGAAATTAAGAGGTTTTTGAGAAGTTTGAACTAGAGCGGACCTTTTTATATCGGGGTTGGATTCCGATTCCGGAAGTTGGAGTAGGTCCGCAATGTCAAATGCGACTTGTGTGCAAAGTTTAAGGTCAATCGGATGTGATTTGATAGGTTTCGTCATCGAATGTATAAGTTTGAAGTTCTAAAGTTCATTAAGCTTGAATTGGGATGCGATTCATGATTTGGTAATGTTTGACGTGATTTGAGGCCTTGAGCTGGTCCATGTTATATTATGGGACTGGTTGGTGTGATTGGACGGGGTCCGGGGACCTCAGGTGTGTTTCGGGGTGGTTTCGAATCAATTTGAGCCGTTTTGGAACTGCTGTTGCTGGTATCTGGTTTCCTTCTTCGCGAATGCGAAGGGAGTCCCGCGTTCGCAAAGAGGAACTTTGAGGCTGCTAGGATTTGGCCTTCGCAAATACGGCCAAGGCTACGCGAACGCGAAGAAGAGAGAGGGAGTGGGGGCCTGGAGTCATTTAGCCTTCGTGAATGCGAAGCTTCAACCGTGAACGCGAAGCAGTAAGGCCTGAAGGCATCGCGAATGCGAGGCTTTGGTCGCGAACGCAAAGAAGGGGCGACTGTGATGGGCAGAATGTTTTAAAAAGCGGGATTTAGCCTATTTCACTCATTTCTCTCTTGGTTGGGCGATTTTTGGAGCTTTTGAAGAAGAGATTTTCATCATTTATGTCAAGGTAAGTGATTCCCACCTATTGCAAGTTAAATATTTGGATTATAAATAGATTTTTAACATGGAAATTCATGGAAAACTAGTGAAAATTTGGGATTTGGGTAGAAAACCTAAAAATTTATATTTTTGGATTACGAATTTAGGTATGGAATTGAGAGTAAATTATATATTTGAGTTCCTTATGCCATGGGTAATGTTTATCTTTGAAAAATTTTGGAATCCGGGCACGTGGGTCCGAGGGTGATTTTATCGACTTTTCGTACGTAGTTGAAAATTGTTGTAAATAGAATTATAATGAGTATTAGAGTATATATTTATGGATTTGCACATTTACTGACTAGTTTTGGAGCGTTGGGCATCGGTTGAGTTGTTTCAAAGGCTTGGGAGCCTGCTATGGAATCTCGGAGCGAAGTAAGTCTCCTTTCTAACCTTGTAAGAGGGAATTAACCCCATAGATGAGTCAAATTATTATGTGTTTATATTTGTGGGGGCTACGTACGCACGAGATGACGAGAGTCCGTGCGTAGCTACTATTATGCTTATGTCCGGGTAGTTAGGACCCAAATTATGTTATACTTGCGATGTTTGCACCCTACTTGTTAATTTAACTGCTTAAAATATATTGAAACTTGATAAAGAAATTATAAAAGGTTAAACTTCATTTTGTTGATCGTTAATGAGAATTGGTATTTTCTTGAATAATTGCCCCTTAATAGATATTGAATTAGTTGTTTTAAATGTATTTTCTCTTTTGTGGAGCGGGCCGAACGCCTCGGTAGTAGATAGATGCATCTATGGTTCGCACCGTTCGACCCTCGGCAGTGCATAGTATAAATATTTATGTTGGATCGAGTCGTACGACCTCGGCATGATTTGCGCATGATATATCTTTGGAATTGATAATAATTGATATTGCTTTCATTGGCCCGAGATACAAAATGTTAAATGACGAAAATAAATTTGGAAAGTTCCTATTAATAAAAGAATTATTTACTTATTTCATGTTATTGATTTTACAGCCGTTCTATACAACCCAAGCTTAATTATAATATCGGTATTTTATTGTTAGCCCTTAGTAAGTGTCGGAGTCGACCCCTCGTCACTACTTTTTTGAGGTTAGGCGGGATACTTATTGGGTACGCGTTGATTTATGTACTCATACTACACTTGCTTCATATTTTTGTACAGGTGCATATATGTCTAGTGGCCTCGTGGGCGCAGAAGCACGATTATTGCGGGAACTTAGGTGAGCTGCATTCCATGTTACGAATCCGCAGCACACACAGAGTCTCCATCAGAGTTGTCTACCTTCTCCTGTCTAATTGTATTTCCAAACAAATGTTGTATTTTTAATATATTTCCTAGTCGATGCTCATGTACTTATGACACCCAGTTCTGGGGGTGATTATGGGCTGTTCAGTATTGTATTTGTAAAAATACTATCATTTATTTTATAAAGTCTATCTCTTACTATTTATTTGAAGGAAATCATGTTTTTAAAAATCCCGAAATGAGTAATTAAGCTAAACAATTATTGTTGGCTGGCCTGACAGCAGTATTAGGTGCCCTCACGACCTCTAATGGAATTTGGGTCGTGACACTATGGTTGGTTAATAACTCTTAGCAAATAATGCCACAATATTAGAAGAAAACTAGTGATTTCTATATCAGTATCAGTAAAGATAACATAGTCACAATTTTACCCGCTGAATCCTAAGCAGTAACGAAAAATTCACAAATTACTTCGACGTCTAGGGTTTTAGGAGACACCGTGAGTCTCTTTTAACTACTGAACTGAAAACAATATTTTTCTCATAAAACTCTCACCGTCATGACTGCGCAATCGCAAGAAGAGATCTTAGCCACTCATCTCGAACAACAGAAGATTGTCAATCCTGAACAAAGTTTAGCTGTTCGGATATATTAATATCAAACCAAAAGAAAAAAATTAAAAAGATGAAGCAGGAAGTGAGAAAATAACAGCGAATCAACCAAATAAAATAAAGAAAACACCATATCAGTCAGCCCAAGAGACAATAGCGGTGTTGATTCGGTAAAAAAAGCAACGCGAAGCCGAGTTTAACGAAACTATGGGGGATGGAAACGAATTGGGGATGGGTTCCAGTATTTTTGGAAAGAGATATATAGATGAGTATCGATGTTACTGCCTTTTGAATTTTTAGAAAATTTTGGGGGAAAATTTTAGGGGGGAAGTTTTAAGGGGTAATTTTGGGGAAATAATTTTAGAGGGAAATTTTTAGGGTATGCTTGTAAAGGATTACATTAGTTCTGCTGATAAAACTACTCTTAAAAATATTACAATACCTATAATAAGGGCTGCCAAATAGTTTATTATTAGCCACCCTTAAAAAGTGTAGTCTTTTCATTTAAAAGGAACGCTTTTCAAGTGTTGCATTAAAAACCGTAGTCAAAGACTCTATCCAAAAGCCACCATTTGAAAGCGTTCCCGTAAATAATTTTGGCAACACTTCTTGGGCGGAGTATAAAATAAATGTGGCTGTAGGCCAAATTTGTTGTAGTGGCAAAATACAGATAGATGCAACTTGTATCGATTGTATTCAACCAAGACGAAATACAAATAAAACTTGTATCGAAACCAAGGCGAAATACAGATATAATCTGTAACGACTATATTCGTTCTCGAAACGAATACAACCAAGGCGAAATACATAAATACAAAAAAATAGAATGCTCTCATTCAGAGTTGAACTCAAGACATCTGCTTACTAAGCGAATGTTCTAACCAACTGAGCTACGAGAGCTTTTAGCTCTCTTGTTTCAGTCTAAAATAATTGATCTCTTCTTTCAGTACTGCAAGTGAATTTGGTGTAAAATTCAAAAATAACTATGATGATACTTTCCTAAAAGTATAGCTATGAATGGTAAATACGGTATATATGTTTGATGCGTCGTGTAATATTTCCTCTAAAGTTTATGGATTCTGAACTTGGCTTTAAACTTATAGCACGTGTTAGTTAGTGGGTTCCCAATTAATTCTTTATATAAATTTAATAAATTCCTAATACAAATACAAGATATAAGCAAAAGTTATTCGGTTCGACCAAATGATTTCCTACCTTCGCCTCTGGGTTAGACACACAAGCCTACTTACTGGTTCGGCAGAACCCAATAGCTCTGACTCTAACCCTTGATTTGCATTAAAATTTATTTAATATATATAAATAATTTATTCAAAATTCAATAAACTATTCTTTTAGAATCCAGAACATATAAACTCAAAATCCTAGTATCACCTTTAATTAAATTGCTTCATGGTTGCATATAATAAGATACAGATGTTTCTTAAATACATATTCAATATCTTTCACGCACACACTTTGACCATTGCCCAATATTATTAATCCTAGATAATTCATGTTTAGCAAAAAGATATTAGTATATTTTCATTTTGAAAGCTTCTGGACATCCTGCGTGCTTATTCCCTCTTATTAGATACTAGTATAATATAAAGTATATGTAGTATTGTGCAAATACTTTAGATTTAAGTTATATATATATTGGCAAAAAAAATTCTATTACACTATTACAGCAATTTAAGCTTTTAGAACATGTTAATTACATTTTCATCATGTTATTACATTTAATATTTTTCATAGGGAAAAATTTAATTACTTTTGAAATATATTTTATTGGAGTATAGAACATAAATTCATAACCTGTTTTTTCAGAGAGTAAAAGTTCCTATCTAATTCTGAAAATTACTATTCTTTTAAGAGGCACAGGGTTGAGGGCTGAAGAAATAGTTTAATGGTGTACTAGATACATGTTATATATTGAATCATTTTATACTTGTTAATGCAAGAGTTCCAAAATTTCATTGATTAGTTAAATGGAGGCTCAAATTATGTTGTAAAATTGGAAATGTGTTTTTTTTAATCATTCACTAGAGTTCCTCACTTTTGCTTCCTTGGGACTCGAATCCCCAATATCAAGGTTAAAGGTGAATGATACTTATCACTTAAATCGAACAACTTTCTTAATGCACAAATATTTCGTTATTCTTATCATTACATGACAAGTGACTAAAATTCAGAAAGTGTAAGGTATCTTTATTGAAGTAGTCAGCTTGATTCACTTTTCACTTTTTCTAACCGGTATACATAGTTATACACAAATTATATATTGTTATACATATACTAGAATTATACATATATTATTGTCACGATCCGAAATTTCCCACCTTCAGGACCGTGATGACGCTAACATTTCACTAGCTAGGCAAGCCAACGTTAGAATAATTTTAATATTCTAACAATTAATCTTAATTAAATAGTAATGAAATCAGCAACTCGGATAATATCTGAATTAAGGTGAACGAACCAAAATAAATACGATGTCTAAATACTATCCCAGAACTAGAGTCACAAGTGCACGAGCTACTAGAATAATACAAACAAGGGTCTGAATAAAATAAAATTATCTGAAAGGAAGCACACAACTAAGATAAGTAGTAGAAGGGGACTTCAGAGCTGCGAATGTCGTGCGGCTATACCTCAAATCTCCTCTGATAGATAAATCCGATCAAATCTACAGTACGCCGTTGGGACCAACTCGTATCTGCACAAGAAGTGCAGAGTGTAGTATGAGTATAACCGACCCCATATACTCTGTAATTGCCGAGCCTAACCTCTACGAAGTAGTGACGAGGCTAAGGTAGGTCGCTTACATTAACCTGTACGCAATAATAATAATAATAACAACAAGAATAGAGGTAAAACAGTTAAATCATATCAATAACTGAAGTCAATTCAACATTCATAGCCAATCATTTCTTTTACTACTCCGTTGCGGCATGCAACCTGTTTCAACAATAACATTCTTTAATTAATTTCCGTTGCGGCATGCAAACCGCTCCAACAATATAAACTTAGAATACAATCCATTGCGGAGTGCAACCCGATCCAACAATATAAATTTTCAATTAAATTTCGTTGCGGCGTGCAACCCGCTCCAACAATATAAACTTAAAATAAATCCATTGCGGCGTGCAACCCACTCCAGCAATATAATTTAACAACACTTGAATGTAAAACTATTCCAATAAATACCACATTTAATAAGGAATTATTATATGACAAAGCATACAATAATTATGATTTATTTTAGGAAACAAGTAATGACAAAAAATTAATTGTGGAAATCAGGGAGAGAATAGGCAATTTAATATTTAATATGCTAAATGTCAAGTAGCAATTAAGGCACATAAATCAAATAGGCAGGTAACAATTATAGCATTAATTTAAGACATAATATTGGACAAGGAATATGAGATAAATAATTAATACAACATTTAATTCATGATTTAAAATAATTTATGATTTTCAGATAAATATGCAAACAATCAATTTGACGACGTATAGGCACTCGTCACCTCGCCAATACGTCGTTACACATGAAATTCACGTAGCAAATAATTCAAGAGTTCTATTCCCTCAAGTCAAGGTTAACCACGACACTTACCTCGCTTCACAACCAAATTCAAGATTCCAATAAACCTTTGCATCACGAATTGGTGTCTGAAAGCTTCAAATCTAGTCACAAACAATTCAATATACTCAACACGAATCGTAGGAATTAATTTTATATGAAATTACTAATCATCCGAATAAAAATCTGAAATTCATCTCAAAATTCAACAGTGCGACCCACGTATTGAATCTCGAAAAAACTCACGAAATCCGAACACCCATTCCGAGACGAGTCCAACCATACAAAAATTATCAAAGTTCGACATCGGATTGCCTTTCAAATCTTCATTTTATATTTTTGGACGATTTTATAAAAATCGGACTTTTCTTCCATTAATTCATGGATTTATGATGTAATTAAGTATGAAATCATGATATATAATCAATATAGGATACGAAACACTTACCCAATATTTTCCCTTGAAAATCTCTCAAACATCGCCCTTTCCCGAGTTCCAAATTGTTAAAAATGGAAAATCGCACTAAGTCCCATTTTCAGAACTTAAATCTGCTGCCCAGTTATTTACCCTATGCGATCGCGGCCAAACTACCATGATCGCGAAGCACAAAATTTTTTCAGCATTTTTTTACTCTATGCGGTCGCAGCCATTCTCCCGCGATCGCGAAGAACAATTTCTTTTTCCAACAGCCTTCTCCAACTCTTCCGGACAGCCTCTAGTATAATGGTCATAACTTTTCGTACCAAATTCCAATAACAAATGGTTTAACTTTCTCACAACTAGACACCAACATCTACAACTTTCATTTTTCGATCATCTCTAAATTCCTTATAGATTGCGAGATATAAGCTTCCGAAATCGGGTGAGTACAGCAGAATGTTTTTTCTATGCGATCATGAAAGGTCATCCGTGATCGCGAATCACTAGTCGATTTCTCCCATTTTACTCATCGAGATCGCGGCCAATTACCCGCGATCGCATAGCACACTGCTGTAGTCAAAAACCAACAGCTAAAAATGGCCTAGAAATGGTTTGAAACCACCCCGAAACACATCCGAGCTCCTCGGGACCCGGACCGAACATACCAACAAGTCTCAAAATATATCGAAGACTTAGTCGAGGCCTCAAATCACATCAAACAGCGCTAAAAACACGAATCACACCCTAATTCAAGCCTAATGAAATTAAGAAATTCTAACTTCTACATTCGATGCCGAAACCTATCAAATCAATTCCAATTGATATCAAATTTGGCACACAAGTCATAAATGACATAACAGAGCTATTACAATTTCCAAAATCGGGTTCCGGCTCCAATATCAATAAAATCAAATTCACGGTCAAACTTTGGAAACCTTTAGCCTTTAGATTTCTAGTTTTCAACAAATGACGATAACTCGAGCTAGGGACCTCCAAATTAAATTCCGAGCATACGCCCAAGTCCCAAATTACAATACGGACCTACCGGAACTGTCAAAACATCGATCCGGTTCCATTTGCTCAAAATGTTGACCGAAGTCAACTTAAGTGAGTTTTAATGCACAAATTCACATTCTTTTAATTTTTCACATAAAAGCTTCCCGAAAACTTATACGGACTGCGCACGTAAGTCGAGAAAAGCTTAATGATGCTATTTGAGGTCTCAGAACACATAAGTGAATATTAAATTTAAATATGACCTTTCAGGTCATCACATTCTGCACCTCTAAAACAAACGTTCGTCCTCGAACGGAATTAGAAAATTACCTGAACTGGTGAAAAGGTGTGGATATCTACTCCGCATGTCCGACTCGGACTTTCAGGTAGATGCTTCTACCGACTGAACTCTCCATTGTACTCGAACGAATGGATAACACCTAGACCTTAACTGTCAAACCTGTCGGGCTAGAATAGCCACCGACTCCTCTTTATAAGTCAAATATTTGTCCAATTGGACTGAGCTGAAATCTAATACATGGGACGGATCCCCATGGTATTTTCGGAGAATGGATACATGGAACACCAGATGAACTGCTGATAAACTAGGTGGTAGTGCAAGCATGTAGCTACTTCACCCACCCTTTCAATAATTTCAAAGGGTCCAATATACCTAGGGCTCAACTTGCCCTTCTTTCCGAACCTCATTACACCTTTCATAGGTGAAACCCAGAGCAATACTCTTTCCGAACCTCATTACACCTACCATGAATGCAACATCACGAACTTTATGGTCAGCATAACTCTTTTGCCTAGACTGAGCTGTGTGAAGTCAATCCTGAATAACCTCGACCTTATCCAAGGCATCCCGTACCAAATCCGTACCCAACAACCGAACCTCTCCCGCTTCAAACCAACCAACTGATTAACGACATTGACTCTCGTATAATGCTTCATATAGAGCCATCAGAATGCTCGACTGGTAGCTGTTATTATAGGCAAACTCCGCAAGTGGCAAGAACTAGTCCAAGAACCTCCATAGTCTATAACACAAGCGCAAAGAATATCTTCCTATATATGAATAGTGCACTTTGACTGTCCGTCTGTCTATGGGTGAAATGCTATACTCAATGCAACCCGTGTGCCTGACTCAAGATGTAAAACCCTTGAAAGGTACGAGGTGAACTGCGTACCTCGATCTGAAATAATAGACACGGGCACACCGTGAAGGCGGACAATCTCGCGGATGTAAATCTCAACTAACCGCTCTTAAGAATAGGTAACTGCTTCTGGAATGAAATGTGCTGACTTGGTCAACCTATCCACAATGACCCATACTGCATTGAACTTCCTCTGAGTTCGTGGGAGCCCAACAACAAAATCCATAGTGATATGCTCCCACTTCCACTCATGAATTTCTAAATTCTGAAGCAGACCACAGGTCTCTAATGCTCGTACTTCACTTGCTGACAATTTAAACACCGAGCTACATATTCAACTATTTCCTTCTTAATTCTTTTCCACCAATAATGTTTCCACAAATCTTGATACATTTTGGCGGTACCCGGATGAATAGAATACCGGGAACTATGGGCCTCTTCAAAAATTAATTCATGAAGCCCATCTACATTAGGCACACAAATACGACCATACATCCGCAGAACTCCATCTTCCCCCACAACAACCTGTTTGACACCACTGTGCCTTACCATGTCCTTAAAGACAAGCAAATAAGGATCATCATATTGTCACTATCTGATACGCTCATATAAAGAAGACCGAGCGACTGTGCAAGCTAGAACCCGACTAGGCGCTGAAACATCGAACCTCACGAACTGATAGAAAAAGTCTAAACATCTGCAGCTAACTGCCTCTCACCAAACACAATATATGCAAGACTGCCCATACTCCAGCCTTTCTACTCAAAGCATCGGCCACCACATTGGCCTTTCCGGGGCGATACAAAATAGTGATATAATAGTCTTTAACCAGCTCCAACCATCTTCTCTGCCTCAAATTGATATCTTTTTGTTTGAACAGATACTGTAGGCTATGATGATCAGTAAATACCTCACATGAGACACTGTAAAGATAATGCCTCCAAAATCTTCTACGCATGAACAATGGATGCCAATTCTAAGTTAGGAACAGAATAATTCTTCTCGTGAACTTTCAACTGCCGTGACGCATATACAATCACCCTGCCATCTTGCATCAACACTGCACCAAGCCCAATGCGAGATGTATCACAGTACACCGTATAAGATCCTGAACCTGTGGGTAATACCAACACTAGCGTTGTAGTCAAAGTAGTATTGAGCTTCTGAATGCTAAACTCACATTCGTTTGACCATCTGAATGGGGCACCCTTCTGGGTCAATTTTGTCAATAGAGATGCTATAGATGAAAATCCCTCCACAAACCGACAATAATAACCTGCCAGACCCAGGAAACGCCGGATCTCTGTAGCTGAAGTAAGTTTAGGCCAATTCTGAACTGCCTCAATCTTCTTAGGATCCATTTTTATGACTTCTGCCGATAGAACATGCCCCAAAAAGGCAACTGAGTCTAACCAAATTTTGCATTTTGAAAATTTGGCATATAACTGATTATTCTTCAAAGTTTGAAGCACAATTCGAAGATGTTACTCATGCTCCTCCCGACTATTGGAGTAAATCAAGATATCATTAATGAATACAACCACAAAAGAATCCAAATAGGGTTTGAATACCCAGTTCATCAAATCCATAAATGATGTTGGGGCATTTGTCAGCCCAAATGACATCACTTGGAATTTGTAATGTCCATATCGAGTCCGAAAAGCTGTCTTAGGGACATCGGATGCCCTAATATTCTACTAATGATAACCAGACCTCAAATTAATCTTTGAAAACACCTTGGCACCCAGAAGTTGATCAAATAAGTCATCCATTCTTGGCAACAGATACTTGTTCTTGATAGTAGCCTTGTTCAACTACCGATAGTCTATACATATCCGTATTGAACCATCTTTCTTCTTTACAAATAACACTGGTGCACCCAGGGCGAGACGTTAGGTCTAATGAATCCCTGGTCAAGCAAGTCTTGTAATTGTTCCTTCAATTTCTTTAGTTCCGGCGGGGCCATACGGTATGGTGGAATAGAAATGGGTTGGGTGCGCGGAGCCAAATCAATACAGAAATCAATATCTCTGTCGGGCGGCATCCCCAACAAATCTGCAAGAAATACATCTGGAAACTCACGGACAACTGGGACTGAATCAATAGAAGGAACATCCGCACTGGGATCGCGAATATAAGCCAAATAAGCTAGACACCCTTTCTCGACCATACACTGAGCTTTCACATAAGAGATAACCTTGCTAATAGAATGACCTTGAGTTCCTTTCCACTCTATTCAAGGTAACCCCGACATGGATAAGGTCACCGTTTTGTTATGACAATCCAATATAGCATGATAAGGTGATAACCAATCCATACCCAAGATGACATCAAAATCAACCATATCAAGAAGTAGAAGATCCATATCAAGACTCCTAATAGTAACCATACATGAATGATAGACATGATCTACAACGATAGAATCCCCCGCCGGCATTGACACGTGCACAGAAGCACTCAAAGAATCACGAGGCACAACCAAATATGAAGCAACGTAGGAGGACACATAGGAATAAGTAGATCCTGAATCAAATAAAACTGAAGCATCTCTATGGAAAATTGGAACAATACCTGTGATCACGGAATCGGATGACTCGGCCTCAGGTCTAGCTGGAAAAGCATAAAATTGGGGCTGGGCCCCACCACTCAAAGCTACATCTCTGGGACGGCCTCTAACTAGCTGGCCTCTACCTCTAACAACCTGACCTCCACCTCTAACTATCTAACCCCTGACCCTAGCTGGCCGGGCAGGCGGTGGAGCAACCAGTGCCGATATGATGGCACGAGAATCCTACTGAGATTTGTTGCTTGACAACCTAGGGCAATACCTCCTGATGTGCCCAATGCTCCCAGACTCAAAACACCCATCCTGTTGTTATGGCTTCTGAAGTTGATACTGACCCGAACGAGACGGATAACCACTGTAGTGACTCTGGAGTGGTGGTGCACTGATAGGAGCTGGATGTGCACTAAATGTCGGCTACCCAGAGTAAGACATAATAGGACCATGATTCCCTGAAGCACTGTGAGATGCCTGAAGTGCTGAATAAAATGGCCTAGGAGGATGACCCCTACCATAAGTACCCCTACCTCCATATGAGGCACCTCTAAAATTATCGAAATGACATGGCCTCTTATCTGACATTGGCCCTCTCTCCTTTTTACATCTCGCGTTTCTCATACGTTAAAGTTCCATCTTCAGTTCATTTACATAGACTCGGGGGATGAGATTATCTTGAGGTTAGCATATTTATTCTATTTATAACAAGCAATAAGTAAGTTCCATGAAGGATAAAGGGTACACGAATTAAAGAAAATGAGTTTCGTTAAAAGTTGTCGATTTGGGATAAAATACGGACCGAGCAATAATACCCGATATTTATAAACTAATACCATACAAGGTACCATATGACCATGATAGTATGATGTATAAAGCATATTAAAAATAAGTAGAATTTTTAAGTAATTTGAGACAATTTTTAATTATGCGGGTAATTGATTAAGTATCGGGTAACGGGACATTACCTAATTACCTAATAAGTGGATAAAGATTAAACTTTCCTACCCCCATCCCCACGTGGCAGCAAGCCACATCTCAAAGGAATGACTCTTAGTCATTCTTATTAGGTGACAACCAAATATGCCAAATACAAGGCATTTCAATTCAAAGAATTTCCATACAAGATACTACAATGACAAGTGTGGACGTTAGTCATTCTGATGAATTTCAGCAAATTCATTCTCAAGATACTACAATCAAATTTTAGCATTTCCATACCAAAGACTCTACCATCAGAAGTGAATTCATTTAAGCTTTCAACAAAACTCATTCTCAAACACTACAATTAGAAGTGGAGGAAACGTTGGCCAATCTTAGGAGTTTTCAACTTTTCATTTTCAAACACTTGAATCAGATTCCAAATATTACATTAAGCAACATGATTCTTAAACCAACCCAATGAGAATTATTGAAACTTTAGCAACATAAAATTTTGTGATTCTAACGGAGCACGGTGCAATCTTTTTCCAAGAACATCATACGGAGTTTTCCCTACTCCAGGTATGTTAAGGCTAAGCCCTTTCTTCATTTTGGCATGATCTCATAATTACACGAGTTTGATAACGAGGCATAAAGAAAGATTCATATCCCTGAATTTATGTATATTTTCCTGGTCTTGTAAGTTACAGTATTCTCCTTATCGAAACTTCATATCCAATTGAGTATTTCTCTTTTTTCCAGTCATGAGTGTAGAGAATCTATATATATAGTATTACAATATTTTTATTACCATCGAGCTATAATCGATGGGCAGGCCCCTATTGGGCAACCTCTGATCAGATGGTAATTTATATACAGAGCCTACTGTGGCCGAGTGCCTATGAACGAGCCTAGTTGGTCGAAATACAGAGCCTAGTATGGCCGAGCGCCTATGAGTGAGCCTACTATGGCAGAGCAGTTATATATATATATACCGAGCCTTATAAGACCGGACAACTATTTTACTTACTAAATTGAGAGAATAGAGTCAATATCAGCAGGTGAGCATACCTTCAGATTATCTTTGACCCCCAGTTGTTTTCAGTTATTATATTATCAGTTCAGTTTCAGCTTTCAGTATATTGCCTTACATACTCGGTATATTATTTCGTACTGACGTCCCTTTCTGGGGGCGCTGCATTTCATGCATGCAGGTTCAAACAGACAGACGGGTAGACCTCCTCAGTAGGTATTGCCTGAGTTCAGCTTTATCAGTAAGCTCTCCATCCTTCAGAGTTGTCGGGTCTAGAAGTTTTGTGTACATCTTGTGTATATATGTAGATAGGTTATGGGTAGGTTTGGGCCCTGTTCCAATCACAGTACATCCATCAGTAGAGGCTTGTAGACATATCCTGTCAGTTAGTGCAGTATGTTGGGCTTGTAGGCCCTGTACGTATATTTTGTTGGCTTGTCAGTTGTAGTAATTATAACATTACATGTTCAGAGTCTCTTAGTTGCAAGTGGTATGCAAGGATAGGTGAGGCACTGGGTGCCGGTCTCTCCACCAGGCTCGGGGCGTGACAAAAGTGGTATCAGAGCAGTTCTGTCCTAGGGAGTCTACAAGCAGTGTCTAGTAGGGTCTTGTTTATAGATGTGTGGTGTAACATATTATATAAGCAGGGGACTACAGGGCATCTAGGAGTTGGTTACCCTTCTTTTAAATCTAAATCGTACTATAGCACTGAGTTATAGGAAATTTGAGTTAAACTTACATGTTGGCGTTTGCATGCACAGATGACGATAACTAGGAAGACTATGGCTAGCCAGAGGAGAGAAACAGCAGTAGGTGAGGGGACTAGCAGGGTACCCCTAGTAGATGGGGCCCAATATGAGGCCCAGGGAGAGAATCCTACTTAGCCATTACCGGCTTCTCGGCCACCTGAGGAGATTCCTAGGGAGACCGCACATCCAGTTCCCCCTCCACTTCTATCAGATCAGGACTTAAGGAGTGCGGTGCATTTGTTGGCACAGTTGGTAGCTGCCTAAAAACAGACTAGGGTATCCGCTAGTGCAGAACCTTCGGAGGGATCTGGGAGTTCAAGGGTCTGAGAGTTTATTGCTTTGAGTCCCCCAGAGGTCACGGGGACAGATCAGAGGGAGGACCCGTAGGATTTCATAGATCAGCTTCACAGGATCTTTCGGGTTATGCATGCCACGGAGAAAGAGGCAGTCGAGCTAGCAACTTTTCGACTCTAAGATATAGCCATCCCTTGGTACGAGGGATGGAAAAGGACCAGGGGACGTGATGCACCTCCTGCTATTTGGGAGAATTTTTCAGATGCCTTGCTTGACTAGTACTTACCGCGAAAGATCCGACAGGTTCGAGTCAATTAGTTTCTAGCCCTCAAGCAGGGCAATATGAGTGTTCGAGAGTATAGTCNCAAAC